>JAQZBX010030740.1:0-26665 GCA_029593785.1 Cabassous unicinctus | reverse complement strand
AAAAAAAACACATGAAGAAATGCTCAACATCACTCATGATTAGGGAAATGCAAATTAAAACTACAATGAGATATCATTTTACACCTATCAGAATTGCCACTATTAAAAAGACAGAGAACTACAAGTGTTGGAGAGGATGTGAAGAGATAGCAACACTTCTTCACTGTTGGTGGGAATGCAGAATGGTACAACCACTATGGAGGACTGTTTGGCAGTTCCTAAAGAAGTTGAATATAGACTTGCCACGTGACCCTGCAATACCACTACTGGGTATATACCCAGAAGAACGGAGAGCAGTGACACGAATAGACATCTGCACACCGATGTTCATAGCAACATTATTCACCATTGCCAAAAGTTGGAAACAACCCAGGTGTCCATCAACAGATGAATGGATAGACAAACTGTGGTCTGTTCACATGATGGAATATTATGCAGCTGTAAGAAGAAATGAAGTCGTAAAGCATATGGCAACATGGATGAACCTGGAGGACATTATGCTGAGTGAAGCAAGCCAGACACAAAAGGAGAAATTCTGTATGAATGCATTACTATGAACCAAATATATTGTGTAACATATTGTTTGATCCAAAAAAAAATTTTTTTATATGTATCCATTACATTTAATGGAGAAATGTATATATTTATTCATCTGTGTTTACTTTTTAGTTTTTAATTGTTTATATTTTCAATTATTAAATGTACAAATAAAGTTAAATTTAAAAAATGTATTTGTAGCACATATAGCCATGTTAGGGTTTTCTTTTGTTAAATATAATAAAATTGACAGTTGACCCAACTGTATTTTTAAATGCATTTGTTTTTTCAAAACAAGTAAGATTCTACTTTGACTCTAAAGATGCAGAATGGATGATTAATGCTTTGGTGAATGTTGGTGAACACTTGTAAATGTTACAAATAACTTTGCATTGATCTAGATGAGGGGACTATAATTGATTACACAACAATTCATTTTAGCTGATCAGATCTCATTTTATTTACTCAACTCAGAAAGAATAAAGAAATTATTCTGGTAAAATCATCTCACTGATCGAATGCTGTGTTATTTAAATTGGAAGCTATTATTAGCATTTTTTCTAAATGTAGATGGTCATAATGCTACCAATGTTTCATATCTTAAAGGAAATAAGAGTGAAATTGACTTCCCTCCTCAAAATTAATCTTTATTTTAGTCATAAACGAAGTATGGTGATATTATGTCTTGGTATTTTGCAAGAGTATTAATAAGTGGAGTGACTACTATGTATTCAGTTTAGAGGATCTTTATCTCTGTCCATCACCTTCTTTCCAAATATAATATAACCATGATCTACAATCTAACTACAATCTAATTGTTGCATGATTTTACCAAATATTATGTGTTTATACCATATATGTGTTATACCCATATTTTATAACTCATTTTTCATTTGTTATTACATTGCAGATGTAAGATTTGTTAGTTTTGATGAATAATCTACTACTACTAATCTTTCCTAACTTCTGTTGGATAAAATGCCATCCTCTCTTGTCCTCAACAAACATGACTATGGACAGATCTGAACTCTTGATCTCACCTGACTTCAAACCACAACCCTGTTATTTCCCTGTAGTAGCTGAAATCTTCAAATTCTGTGGAGTAAAAATCTCTGGCAAATAGATCTACTTTCCCCCTTGAATGGCCATAATATAACTCTTTATATGTAAATATTTCTTAGAAACATGTGTTGCTTTTCATTGGGGAGTTCAATCCATTAACATTCAGTGTTACTTCTGTAAAAGTGTTACTTCATCCATTTTATCCCTTGGTTTTCTGTTGCCACATATTAGTATTGTCTGTCTTTAAATCCTTTCAATTTCTCTTACTTATGTTCTTCATTCCTGTACTCTTCTCCAGGGCTCTCTCCCTTGTCTTTTCCTTTCAGTCAGTAACATACTTTCATATCTCTTGTAGATTTGGGTTCTTGGTAACAAACTCTCTCAGTTTTTGTTTGTGTGTAAAGACTTAAACTCTCCTTCATTTCTGAAGGACAGTTTTGCCAGATAAAGTATTCTTGGCTGGCAGTTTGTCTCTTTCAGTAACTTAAATATATCATGCCACTGCCTTCTCACCTCCATAGTTTCTGATAAGAGATTGACACTTAGCCTTATTGAGGCTCCCTTGTAAGTAATGCATCTCTTTTTTCTTGCTGCTTTCAAAATCTTCTCTTTATGTTTGGCCTTTGACAATATGAATAGTAGATGTCTCAGAGTAGGTCTATACAGATATATTCTTTTTGGGGTAAGTTGTTCTTAAATATTGATATTCATGTTTTTCAAAAGGGTTGGAAATTTTTCAATCAGTATTTCCTCAAATGTTCTTTCTACCCTGTTCCATTCTCTTGCCCTTCTGAGACACCTATAACATGTATGTTTGTGCATTTTGTGTTGTCATTCAATTCTCCGAGACCCTGTTCAATTTTTTGCATTCTTTTCTGTCTGTTCTCCTATATTTTCAAGTTCAAATATTTCTGTCTTAGAATTCACTTATTTGTTCTTCTATCATTTTAAATCTGCTGTTATACACCTCTATGTTTTTTTATCTCATCCATTGTGTCTTTCATTGCCAAAGCTCTGTTATCTTTTTGTTGTTCTTTATGATCATACAGTGTCATCGTAATATCTTTTATTTCTTTAATCATATTTTCCTTCATCTCCTTAAATTGATTAAGGAGGTTTGTGTGGACATCATTTATTAGTTGTCTTAAATTCTGAGTCTCATCTAGATTCTTGATTTGTTCCTTTGACTGGGCAATATCTTCCTGTTCCTTAGTATGAGTTGTTATCTTTTGTTGTACTTAGTCATCTGCTTATGTCAGTGCTTTTGCTCTGTTGATCAATTTCTCTCTCTTGCCTAAGGTTTTATTTCACATCTCTTCTTTGATTTTTAGTTTAATTTTTTTCTAAAGCCTTAATATTTCCCTGTTTAAG
The DNA here is from genome assembly GCA_029593785.1 of Cabassous unicinctus. Taxonomy (NCBI): domain Eukaryota; kingdom Metazoa; phylum Chordata; class Mammalia; order Cingulata; family Chlamyphoridae; genus Cabassous; species Cabassous unicinctus. Next base: position 23,695 of record JAQZBX010030740.1, on the reverse strand, counting down.
TAGTCAAAACTGGGGTGGGGAGCTGTTAATGGGGCCCAACCCCAACCAGGTCTACCATGGCTGGGAAAAAATCAGGAAAGAGCAGCCTGTTTTCCTTCACTTTCCCAGCTGACCAGCAAATGGTGTTCCTCAGCAAACCCTTTCACAGAGATGATTCTTTCACTTTCCACTAGCTCTTCTGGACAAATAAGTTATGGTAGTTACATTCACCAAAGAGAAACCACACTCAGCCTTCTGCCATACCTTCTCTCTTCCCAAGGAGGAATCTTTCTTTTCCCCTCTTTGTTGGCCTCTCAGCTGCAGATTTTTCCAAGGCTGTTGACCTCTGGAGTGGTGGATGGGTGGTGTTCCCAGCCATAGGGGGTATCAACTCATGGTTTTCCCTTTGTTCTCTCTGTCTCTCCATCCCCAGTCCCTCCTAGCACTCTCCTGGCCCACAGGGGTCCAGAAAGCAGCTCCCTCAGGTGACTTCCATGCCTTCTCCCCTGTTCTGCAAGAGAGCAGCACCCTGCCTGAGCTACTCCAATGTCATCAACTGATAGAATGGATAAAAACATGAACCATCTATTTTTGGCTACAACAAACTCACCTTAGATGCAAGGACACAATCAGGCTGAAAGTGAAATGTTGGAAAAAGATATTCCACACTAATAGCAATCAAAAAAGAGTGGGTGTAGTGATACTAATACAATAGATTTTAAATGCAAAATTGTTATAAGAGACGAAAAAGGTTACTATATTTTAATAAAAGGGACAACTCATGAAGAAGAAATAACAATAACAAATATTTATGGACCTAACATAGCTGCCCAAAAAATACATGAGACACACTGGCAAAATTGAAGGGAGAAATAGACATCTCTACAATAATAATAGGAGACTTCAATACACCACTCTCAGCATCAGATAGAACATCTTGACAAAGGACAAATAAAGACCCTGAAAGCTTGAATAATATGGTAAATGAACGAGACCTGATAGACATTTACAGAAGACCACACGCCAAAACAGCAGGATATACATTCTTCTCAAGTGCTCATAGACCTTTCTCCAGGATAGACCATATGTTGGGACATAAATCAATGTAAAACCATTGAAATTATACAAAACACTTTCTATGATCCTAATGGAATAAAATTGGAAACTAATAACAGGCAAAAAAAGGGAAAATTCACAAATATAGAGAGATTGAACAATACACTCTTAAATAATCAGTGGGTCAAAGAAGAAATTGCAAGAGAAATCAGTAAATACCTCAAGACAAATTAAAACAAGAACACAACATACCAAAACTTATGAGATACAGCAAAGGCAGTACTGAGAGGGAAATTTATAGCCTTTTTGTTTCTAAGAAATATACATTAATATATAGTAATACACCTAGCCTATATATTAAATTATGAAAATTTAATATAAGCAGTGCTTACTTTTTTTTAAAAAAAGAGCTAAAATCAAAGATCTATCTGCACACCAGGAGGAATTAGAAAAAGAATAACAAACCAATCCAAAGCAAGCAGAGGAAAAGAAATAATAAAGATTAGAGCAGAAATAAATGAAATGGAAAAAAAAAACAAAAACAGAGAAAATCAACAGAACTAAAAGTTGGTTCTTTGAGAAGATCAATAAAATTGATAAACCCTTAGCTAGATTAACAAAGAAAAAAGACAGAAGATGCAAATAAATAAAATCAGAAATGAGAAGGGTAACATTACCACTAACCCAGCAGGAATAAGAGACCATAAGAGAATACTATGAACAACCGTATAACAACAAACTAGACAATGTTGATGAAATGGGCAAATTTCCAGACACACATGAAGAAACCACACTGACCCTGGAAGAAATAAAAGACCTCAACAAACCAATCACAAGTAAAGAAACTGAAACAGTCATCAAAAACTTCCCCAAAATAAAAAGTCCAGGAGCAGGTGGTTTCACAGGTGAATTCTACCAGTCATTTAAAGAAGATCTAATACCAATCTTGCTCAACTGCTTCCAAAAATTGAACAGGAAGGAATGCTACCAAACTCATCCTAATACCTAACATCACCCTAATACCAAAGCCAAATAAAGACAATACAAAAAAAGAAAATTACAGACCAATTTTGTTAATGAATAGAGATGCAAAAATCCTTTGGGAAGCAGATGCGGCTCAAGGAGTTGGGCACCCACCTACAACATGGGGGGTCCTGGGGACGGTTCCTGGTGCCTCCTAAAGAAGATGAGCAAGACAGCAAGCTGATGTGACAGGCTGGCATGGCGAGCTGATGCAACACGATGACGCAACGAGATGATGCAATAAAACACAATGAGAGACACAACAAGCAGGGAGCAGAGGTGGCTCAAGCAATTGGGTGCCTCCATCCCACATGGGAGGTCCTGGGTTTGGTTTCTGGTGCCTCCTAAAAAGAAGATGAGCAGACAGTGAGTGCAAACAATGAGGGGGATAGAAATAAATAAGTAAAATAAAATCTTTTAAAAAATAAATCCTCACCAAAATACTTGCTAACTGAATCCAAAAACATATTTTTTAAAAATTATACATCATGATCAAGTGGGCTTTATACTAGGTATGCAAGGGTGGTTCAATATAAGAATATATATCAGTGTAAGACACCACATTAATAAATTGAAGAAGAAAATTCATTTAAATTGATGCAGAGGGAAGCAGATGTGGCTCAAGCAGCTGGGTTCCCACATGCTGGGAGGTCCCGGGTTTGGTTCCTGGTTCCTCCTAAAGAAGAGGAGAAGACAGTGAGTTGACACGACAAGCTGGCGCAGTAAGCTGACACAAGATGATGCAACCAAGAGACACAGTGGGAAAACAATGAGAGACACAACACAACAGGGAGCGGAGGTGGCTCAAGTGATTAGGCACCTCCTTCCCACATGGGCACCCCCAGGTTCGGTTCCTGGTGCCTCCTAAAAAGAAGATAAACAATGAGGGAGGGAGAAATAAATAAATAAAAATAAAAAAAATCTTTGAAAATAAAAAAAATAATTGCTGCAGAAAGGGCGTTTGACAAAATACAACACCCGTTCTTGATAAAAACACTCCAAAAGATAGGAATAGAAGGAAACTTTCTCAATATGATACATGCATATATGAAAAACCCACAGCTAACATTGTACTCAAAGCTTTCCTAGTGAGACTGGGAACTCACTCAAAGATGCCCACTCTCCCCACTGATATTCAATGTGGTGCTAGAAGCTCTAGCTAGAGAAACCAGACAAGAAAAAGAAATAAAAGGCCCCCAAATAGGAAAGGGGAAGAAGTAAAACTTTTGTTATTTGCTGATGATATAATCCTATACTTAGAAAATCTCTAAAAACCCACAACAAAACTATTAGAACTTGTAGATGATTTCAGTAAAGTGGTGGGATACAAAACTAATAAGCAAAAATCAATAACGTTTCTATACACTATTAATGAGCAATCTGAGGAGGAAGTCATAAAAAATTCCATTTACAAAAGCAACTAAAAGAACCAACTATTTAGGAATAATTTAACCAAGGACATAAAGGACCTGTATTCGGCAAACCCTAAAATATTGCTAATAGAAATAATGATGATGCAAATAAATGGAAGGATATTCTGTGTTCATGGGTTGGAAAACTAAATATCATTAATATGTCAATTCTACCCAAGCTGATCCACAGATTTAATGCAATCCTGATTTTTAAAAATTCCAATATCCTTCTATGTAGAATTGGAAAAGCCAATTACCAAATTTATCTGGAAGGGTCAGGGTCCCCGAATAGCCAAAAATATCTTTAAAAAGAACAAAGTTGGAGGATTCTCACTTCCAGAATTTAAAGCATATTATCTAGCTACAGTGAAAAGAACAGCATGGTACTGACATAAATAAAGACAGATTGACCAATGGAATCAAAACTATAGTTCAGAGATAGACTCTCACATCTATAGTCAAGTGATTTTTCACAAGGCTATCAAACTCACTCAGCTGGGTTAGAATAGGGTATTCAACAAATGGTGCTGGGAAAACTGGATATCCATATCTAAAAGAAAGAAAGAGGACCTTTATCTCACACTTTCTACAAAAATTAATTTAAAATGGATCAAGGACCTATATATTTAGAACCATAAAACTCCTAGAAGAAAATGTAGGGAAACATCTTCAAGCTCTTGTGCTTGGTGGTGATTTCTTGGACCTTACACCCAAAGCACAAGCAACAAAAGAAAAAATGGATAAATGGGACTGCCTCAAAATTAAGCACTTTTGTTCTTCAAAAGATTTTGTTGAGCAGGTAAAAAGGCAGCCTACTCACTGGGAAAATATCTTCAGAAACTATGTATCTGAAAAGGGATTGATGTCCATGGTATATAAAGAGATCACACAACTCGACAAAATGACAAGCAACCCAATTAATAAAATGGGCAAAAGACTTGAATAGACATTTTTCCAAAATGGAAATACAAATGGCTAAAAGGTTCATGAAAAGATGTTCAACATCACTAGCTATTAGGTAATGCAGATCAAAACTACAATGAGATATCATCTCACACCATACAGAATGGCCATTATTTAAAAATAAAAATAAAAACAGAAAACTATAAGTGCTGGAGAGGATATGGAGAAATAGGAACACTCCTTCACTCCTTCACTGTTGGTGGGAGTGTAAAATTGTACAACCTCTGTGGAAGATGAACTGGTGGTTCCTCAGGAAACTAAATATAGAACTGTCATATGATCCAGCAATCTCACTACTAGGAATATAGTCAGAAGAACTGAGAGCAAGGACACAAACAGATATTTGTACACCGATGATCATAGAGGCATTATTCACAATTGCTAAAAGATATATACAACCTAAGTGTCCGTCAACCGATGAATGGATCACAAGATGTGATATATTCATACGATGGAATATTATTCAGGTGTTAGAATAAATCAATTAGGGAAGTCATGGCAACATGGAGGAACCTTGAGGATATTATGTTGAGTGAAATAAGCCAGCCACAAAAGGATGAATATTGTATGTTCTCACCAATATGAACTTAATACAATGAGTAGACTTACGGAGTTGGACTATGAAGTGTAGGTTGGTTGGAGAGGAAATGTGTGATGCAAATGAGAAGATGATGCTGGATCTATGTAGAATGTTTAATAAGGTCAAGTGTAAATATGTGGAAATAGTTGGACTTGATAGTAACATATTATAATAAATGCAAAACAAACACTGTTGATTTATGGATATGATTGTCACTGAAATGAGTAGTCTAGGAAGAGAAATGTTAGTTGGAAGACAGCTGGAGGATAATATTGGGAATGTATAAGGATGATTTGGGCAGTAGATGAGGATTGTGGTTAACAATATTTCTTCTGCTACAGGGTGTTAAGAATGTGGTGATACATGGGAAAATATAACTAATGTAATTTATTGACTATAGTTAACAACAACATTGTAATGTTTTTGTAGCAAAAGCAAAGTTGGTACTATATTAATGCTAAAGGTAAAAAAAAGAATATGGGATTTTGTATTGTGAGATATGAATATAATTAAGTATTTTTTTGCTTCTTCATTTTTTTCATTAATAGGGAGACCTTGACTATATCATTTAAGTAAACTGTGTTCATCTGTGTATCTTTCTGAACACTAGAGGAACAACTGAGTTAGTAGTTGGAATTAGATGAGATAAAAGTGCCTGGAAAGAACTTTTTAGGAATATTTCCATAAGTTGTTGAGCTGCCTTTTTTCTATTATTTTTTTTAATTTGAAATAAAGTTATTAAAAATAAATAAAAAGAAATGTGTTGCTGCTTTCTTCTATGTTCTCTATGGAATATGGAAACATCACACAAGGGTGATGTGGAATATACGTGCACAGTCCAATTTGATTTTCTGAAATAGGGAAGTACAAATTCTCTCTGGAACAATTTTTTTGACTGATTCATCGTAGGAAAAAAAACCTGTCACCGTGCCAAAGACAAAACTGCTGCTGGGTTTAGTTTTGAATTTTATAAAGTGAATAAGTGAAAAATACATATACTCTCATTTGACTCAAGTTATGAATAATTAAATGAATATATAATTGTATCCAGTTTTACCCTCAAGCTCAACCAGCAAAGACAACTTCAATCTATGAAAAAAGGATACTTCATGTTTTGTTTTGTTTTTTAAATTGTGAGCAAGCTGCCAAACATCACTGAATTTATATGCTTGTAAGCAAGAATAGCAATCTGTTGATAACATTATATATTAGAGAGTAAAGCAGCATGCAAGAGTTTTTTTTAAACAATTTATTGAAGTATATCATTCATACATGAACATACATAAACTGTAAGTGTTCAGTAAACATCGTGATCTTACAATACAAACATGCACAACATCATACAGGGCTCCCACACATCACCGCCCCCCCAAACACCATGCATTGTTGTGAAACATTTGTTAACAAATCATGAAAGAGCATCATCAAAGTATTACTACTAACTATAGTCCGTATCTTCCTTCTCTATACATTTTTTTAAGGATTTATTTATTTATTTACTTTTATCCATTTTTACCTGCCCCACCCCCACCCCTGTTTTTGCTTTTTCTGTGTCCATTCACTGGGCAACTATCTGTGTCTGTTTCCTGCCCTCTCTTCTCATCCTTCTCCTCCTGTCTTCACTGGGATTCGATCCATGGAATCTCCCATGCAGGAGAGAGGCGTCCTACCGTCTGTGCCACCTTAGTTCCTGGTTTTTCGGTGTGTCTCGTCTTGGCTATCCCTTGTGTCACTCCCCTGTTACATCATCATTTTGCTGCATGGTTCATGGGGTCTGGCAGCACACCCATGCGCAGGGCCTGGCGGCTCACCTGCTGACGGGGCCTAATGGCTTACCCGCGGATGCGGCCTGGTGGCCCATGTGCCTTCTATATTTTTCTTTTTTTTTTTTTAATTTTTACCAGAAGATCCCGGGGATCAAACCCAGGTCCCTCCATATGGGAGACAGAGGCCCAACCACCCGAGCCACATCCGTCCCCCTGCTATATCTCTTAAGGTTGACAAAAGATACCTAGAGTTACAGTCATTTCCCATACAGGATGGTCGTATAATAAATCAGGCTTAGTTTATCACCAGCATTCCAAAAACCAGACCTAGGGAGAAAAACTAGGTCTGGGGACACATGCATGGTTTCTAATATAGCGAATGTTTAGCTATATTAATTTTTAATGTACCTCATGTGTTCTAAAATGTGAATTTACATTAGTGTTTTCTTAGTGTTATCTCAAATGTCTTATTCTTCATCATCTTTCATCTTACTCCTAGTCCAAGCTTGGGGTGGGGATGCAGTGGGAGGGGGGGCTAGTGAACATCACTAAGCAACATATAATAAGTGTGTCCAGAAACTCTTCTCATGCTCAGAACAAATCCTTCAGAAATGCTTTATCAATGGAACAACAAGGGAGTCTTCCTATTATAAATAAAAGAATTACATTCAATTCCAATATCTTGGTGGGGAAATGGGCCACCTAGTACAAATGGGCATGGTGTTCTGCACACAGATTCATCAAGCCACATGCTCTGGAGCAAGGCTAGATATGCCCAGGAGGGAAGGGTATCTTTTAAAATTTTGCTCAAAGGCACCTATTTCAAAAGGCTACCAAGCTTTGCCCCAAGGAGCTTCATTCAGCCAGAGAGGATGACCTTGGCTAGTTTGTAAAAAGGTGTCACATGGGCTAGCAGCAGCTCTATGAGGAACTTTCTCACCTTAATGGATACCTTGATTTTGCCATCTGTAAAGCAGGAACTACGAGAAACACTGAGGCAAAAACAGTGTGAGATGTTCTTTCAATTTTTTTTTTTTAATGTGAAGAAGTACAACATGCCCTGTTAGTGCAGTGTAATGGCAAAGCCACATTTCTCCATCTGTTGCAAAATGCTGTGGAACTAGTTTGATGAGGGGAGGGGCTAGCAATGGGAATAGCAAAAGTATAAAAGACAGAAAAGAGCTGTCCAAGAGGCCATGTGCTGAAGAGGAGTTTGCACAAAAATTTCTTAAACACTCAAGGCCAGAATGAGTCAGGTGGAGAAGGGAAATAGAACACAAAATATGTGCCTGATTGAAGGCCATAGTTCTCTATGTGGAAAAGCTGCCAATCCAAAAAAAAAAAGAAAAGAAAAGGAGGTGGGAGCAGTGGGGATTCTTTGAGGGAGGGCAGGAGGTGTAATTCTCAGAATACAAATGATTCCTGTCCCTGTGGAAACCGTGAGCTTAAAAGCAGAGATTCCAGAGAAGGCCACTCCACCACTCATCCTGAAACATTGTTTTCATTCTGACAAGTGAGAAGATGGCAGAGGCCTGTCCTCATTGGAGTCTGACATCACTCTCTGGTAGCACAGGACGGATGGTGGCTCCTATCACTTGGCCTCTGGCTCACATATCCATTCCTGTAGCCTGCCTTCACTCCCACCATTCCTGGCACAGATACTCAGCTCCTCTTCAAGTCTATGTTGCCTGAATGCTTTTATTCTGATGTATGGAGTATGACAAATTAACATGAATGATTTTAACACACACATTAAAGCATATATTCAAACGAGAGTTGTCCCCTTTAAAGTGATTCTCTTAGGTAGACTTATCCTAACGATGTTGTCACTGCACAGGTCATGTTTCAAATTTCTTCCCCTGTTGGAGTACAAGTATAAAGAAATGGTCTATTTTTCCCAAGTTGTTCTAAAGGCAAATAAGTCCTTAGCACAATAAAAATCCCTTTTTAATCTGTGCTTTGACACTTCTTATACTTACTGGCCATTCACACCCACCCACCCTCCCAAGTACTGCTTGTGCTCCAGTTATACTGAACAATGTACGGTTCCTAGAACTTCTGTGCATTTGCTAATCCCTCTTCTTGGAATATCCTTCTCTTATTACTAAGCTTGCGATCACCTCCACCAGAAGGCCTTCCTTTCCTGCCCCTTTCCCATCCACCAATCTGTTTAACTCCTTTCCATTTAGCTGAACTTTAGAAATACCAAAATCACTTCAATCTCCCAAATTGTTTGTTTTCATTTGCCTCTCTCCCTTTCTAGTCTATGAGCTCCTTGAAGGCAGACACTCTGTCTTTTTATTTGTACCCTCAGGGCCCCAAAGTATTGACACACAATATCGTTCAATAAAGATTTGTCAAATGAGTGGTGTGCCTTAGTTTCCAAGCTGCTAAAACAAATATCAAACAATGGGTTGACTTAAGCAACAGGAATTTATTGGCTCATGGTTTTGCAGCTAAGAGAAGTCCAAATTTGAGGCATCAGCTTTTTCTCTGAAGGCTGTAGTATTCTGGGGCTGGCTGAGGGGTATCATTGGTCCTTGTATTTTAAGTTACATGATGATGCTTCTCCTTTCTCCTCCAAATTCAGTTGATTTCTGTGTTTTGTTTTGTTTTTCTTTGTTTTTTTTCTCTATGGCCTTCTCTATAAAGCCTCCAGTAACAGGATTAAGACCCATACTGAGTCAGTTGGCCACAATTTAACTAAAAATAATATCTTCGAAAGCTCCTATTTGCAATGGGTTCATACCCACAGGAAAGGATTAAGAACATATTTTTTTTCTCAATCTACTGCAAGTGGATACTTGAATAATGCGTAACCTAAGATGACATCTTTGAAGGTAAATACTCATTTGAAGAGACTTAGGAAAGTTGAAGAATTACTGAATTATTCACTAAATGATGTTAGAAAAACTATTTAGTCAGTTAGGAAAACTATAAAGTCAGATCCCTACCACATATCATAAAAGCACATAAACCAAATTCCAATTTAATGTTCATATGTAAAAACAATGAAGCTATAAAACTGCCAGAAGAAAACAGTGACTACTTGTATAATTTTAGGATGAAGAAGGACTATTTAAACATAACAACAAAGCCAGAAACCAAAAAGGAAAAGCTTGAACGTAGCTCTGAGCTAGTGTATCACTTTCCAACTAATGCCTTCCACTTAGAGTCTGGAAGCCACACTCTTCTTATTCTCTGCAAATTTTTGAATTTTGAATATCTGCTTATTCAAAGCTTATAAAACAATAATTGATTGTAAAAATACATTAAGACTGTCCCAAAAATACAAAGGGAAAATAGTGTATTTTTAATACTTTTACCAGATTAACAATTGGACCCATTGCTTTAGAGACACCTCACCTGAGAATGTATCTGGAAGTTGAAGGAAAATACATTGAGCATATTTTTGAAAATGTGATGAGTATATTGTCTAGAAATAAGTTTGTCCTATTTTAACAACTTTTTGGACATGCTATGAAGTGTTGTTTTAAATTATTCAAAAAATGAAGCAAACTGAATGTTCAATAGGGATTGTTAATAAATAAATTGCCCATAATAAAAATGGTGTTGAAATATATTTATTGACCTGAAAAATGAGTTCATGATATATATATATTTTGTTGTTGTTGTTATTTTCTATTTTTATTTTTTTAATAGCAACCATTCCAATGGGTATGAAAGGGTATCTCATTGCGTTTTTGATTTGCATTTCCCTGATGGCTAATAATGTTGATCTTCTTTTCACATGCTTTCTGGCCATTTGTTTTTCCCCATTTTTAAACTTAATTTTTAAAGAAAATTTAAACTACAGAAAAGTTACACTGAAAATATGGGGGATTATCATATACCCTACCTTCTCTCCCTCTCACATTTCCCCCTATTAATAACATCTTACATTAGTGTGGTACATTGTTACAACAGATGAACAAATATTAAAGCATTGCTACTAACCATGGTCTATAATTAACATTATGGCTTACACTTTGTACCATACAATTTTATGGGTTTTGACAAAATGTATAATAGCCAATATCCATCATTGCAATATAATGCAGAACAATTCCAATGCTATAACAATGCCCTATCATGATATATTTTTAATGAAACCATTAGGTACATGAGCTCATTTTTAATAAAAGGTATACACACATGTAATTTATATAGTTATAGGTATTAAAAAATCTGAAAGGATATACATAAATGTATTAATAGTGATTATCTTTTTTGGCTGACCTATAGTTTCTAATGTGTCAACAAGTGTAGTGTGGCAGTTTGAGATTATTTTATGAATCCCAGAAAGAGAAAGATTATGTTTGTAAACTAATCTATTCCTCTGGGTATGATACCCTTTGCATTAAATTCAGTTGAGGGGTCTTTGATTAGATTACCTGTTAAGATTGATTTAGGGGGGGTGGATGTGGCTCAGCGGTTGAGTACCTGCTTCCCATGTGTGAGGTCCTGGGTTCAGTCCCTGGTACCTCCAAAAAATAGATAGATAGATAGATAGATTTAGGGCTTTTGATTCAACTACATCAGTGGGTGTGACTCAGGTTGAGTCCCTGCCCCACCCTTGCTGGGTCTGATATAAATGGACACTCACTCAGACAGACACGGAGACAGCTCTGGTTTGGCGTTTGTTTGTTTGTTTGTTTGTTTCTGAGGCACCGGGGCTGGGGATTGAACTCAGGACCTTGTATGTAGAAAGCCAGCACCCAACCACTGAGCCACATCAGCCCCCGAGTTGGTTTTTTTGTTTGTTTGCTTGTTGTTTATTTTTGTTTTTAGGAGGCACCAGGGATGGAACCCAGGACCTCCCATGTGGGAAGAAGGCACTCAACCACTTGAGCCACATCTGCTCCCTAGCTCTGTTATTTTTGATCTCGCCATGTGACAGAAAGGAAAAGGCTCAAACAGCTGAGGCCCAGGGGAGAGATGAGCCATTTGCCTGTCAGCTTACAGATGAATTTGGGAAGAGAGCAGAACAGCTGAGACTGATATAGGAAGCCCTAAGAGACAATCCCTATGCCAGCTTACAGCTGAAATTGGGAAGAAAATGGAGCAGTTGGGCCTGAGAGAGGAAGCCTAGAGGGAAAGGAGAGACCAGGCAGAGATAGCCGGTCATCTTGCTTCAACATTTGGCAGCTGCTTTGGTGAGAAAGCACCTCTTATGGTGTCTTGAGTTGGACTTTTCATAGGTTAAGACTGTAAGCTTTTACCCCAAATAAATCCCCATTATAAAAGCCAACAGATTTCTGGTACTTACTATATGTAGATAATTTGTGATGGAGATAAAAAAGAGACACATAGTAGAATTACTTACTCAAACCAAAGCAAACACTGATCAAGCTTATTAAACAATACTTACTAAATGAAGAAGAGAATTAAGATTGCAAAATCTTTTAACTATTTATGATTTTAAATTATTTTCTGCCCCCTTGTGGAGAATACTACTCATTACAAGCCTGAAATAAGCAAAATTTGCAACTATGAAAAAATCTGTAACTGATTCTGAAATTGTTAAAAGGACCAAGGCCCAAGAAGTTATTTACCTACATCTCCATTGATCAGTTTTGTTTATTTTCTCTGTCAGCTACCTACCAAAATTGCCAGAAGAGGAGGAAAATGATAATACTTAACATTTATATTGATTACAATAGGTGAAGCACTGTTTAAAATAAATTTCATTCTCACAAAACCCTATGAGGTATTATTATATTTTATAGATGAGGCACAGAGCATTTAGCCACTTGCCAAGGTCACACAGTCTTTGGCCAATGATTTCCATTTTTTGAACTTTTCGGCTCTCCTCAGACCCCACCACTTCTAAGGCATTACACAAACGCACTAGGTTGCCTACCGGGCCCTTGAAGGGGGTTATGCAGATGAGGGATTACTATGTTGCTGGCTTTCTCCAAACGAGTAACTGATCTTATTTCTTTGAAGCTGTAGAGCCGCTTTGCTACTCAAAGCATCGTCCACGGATTTGTGTACTTCAGAAAACTGTTTGTTACTGGTCTACTGTGAGACAATGCAGAAATTGAGAGCAAGCATTTAGAAGACTTTATAGCAATTTTACAGAGCAATATTACTGCTGTTGACTTGTACTTTGTATATCTTTTTTCATCTCACTTTTACAATATTTTATTTTTTATTTTATTGAAGTATGGGCCACAACAAATTGCAAAAAAAAAATTTTTTTAATTGATCTCTTCCCAAAGATAATTTAAGAAGCATCGCTTTAGAGTAAAGCTGTCCACACTTATGAATTTTACCAGACTCTCTAAGGATTCTTCTCAGGTCTAGATCCCCAAAACGGGGCCTCAGATATTTTTCTTCCCCTCATTTCATTCATTTTTAAATACGGGCATTCCTCAAAGATATTGTGGGTTGGGTTCCAGACCACTGCAATAAAGGGAATATGGCAATAAAGTGAGTGACAAAGTTTTTGGTTCCCCGATGCATATAAAAGTTCTGTTCACACTATACTGAAGTCTATTAAGTGTGCTATAAATAGCATTATGTCTTTAAGAAGTGTACATACCTTAACTAAAATGTGACAGAGGCCAGCACACACACTCCTGCTCGCTGGGCGCTGGCGTGCCCACTCTGACCGGCTGGGTGGGGATTGGCCAGTTGGCTCTCGGGCACCATCAGCGCCAAGGCTGGGAATAGAGGGGTCTCCTGCTCGCTGGCTGATTTTTGCAGCAGGGACCAGCCTGCAAGTAAAAAGAAAGAACTCCCAAGGAACAATGAACAGGATGAGTACACCAGAGTGGCTGTTCCAGTAACACAGAAGCCCTCTTGAGCTGTTGTGATACATGGAGGGACCTAGAGCTTGCTATTGGTGGAGTTCTCTGGGCTGAACAGCAAGTTAAAGATATAACTGGGAGAGGTCAAAGCTCAGATTCACAGCTGCATAAGCCGACACCTGGAATGCCTTCCAAGCCGTGAGGTGTGGCTATATGAACATGTATATCTCATTTATCAACTTAAAGAGATGACACTTCAACAGCAAGCACAACAATTCTACTGGTTATTGGGCCAGTTCAATTGTCTTATTCATCAACTGGAGTATACCCAAAACAAAGATCTAGTCAACCACTCTGGAGACACCCAGTTCCTACAGTCATGGCAGATAGCTCTGGAGTTTGGTGCTTTGCCAGTGGACCCTACTTAGGAGTTTGTGCTCCTGAGTATGACAGAGTTGGACTCAGTTGTGAATTCTCTACACATGCTTCTTCTGTCCCTTCTATTTGAACCTATAGTTGGTGCTGGAGTTGGTAGGTGTACACCCAAGAGACTTGAATCTTTGGGTTGTCCATGTGCCAGCTGGGTCCTGAGCCTCAGTGTAGTTGCAACACCTACTCTCCAGTTCATTGATCTCACCCAGGACAACTAACAAGGAGGTGAGGATGGACAACCACCACACCAAGGAACCGAGAGAGTCTACAACTGCAAGCAAGAAAGTCCCATCCATTGGCTGTATGGGATCGAAGCCCCCCGTCAATTAGAGGTGGAATGGGCATCACCATCCCAGAATCCTCAGGACTGAGGAATAAAATATGGACTAGAGTGGACTTACTGGTATTCTACTATAGACTTATTGTGATTCTAGCAATGAAAGAAATTATATCATTGATGTGTTGACAGTGGCCACTGGAGGTGCTGAAGACAGGAAAAGGGAAAAAGAGTTGTAACATGGGGGCACTTTCGGGACTTGGGATTGTCCTGAATGACACTGCAACAACAGATACAGCCTGTAACCTACAGAATTGAGTGGGAGAGAGTGTAAACTACAATGTAAACTATAATCCATGCTTAGTGGCAATGCTCCAAAACACGTTCATCAATTGCAATGAATTACCACACTAATGAAAGATGTTGTTAATGCGGGGGAAAGTGGGAGGTGTGGGAATAGGGCATATGGGAATCCCCTATATTTTTTTATGTAACATTTTATGTAATCTGAGTATCTTTTAGAAAAAATAAAAATATATTTTTAAAAATATCTAGCCAGTCAAGTCTCTGTGTACCTGGAGAGACTGGGCAGTTTGACCCTCAAACCCGAAGATTCCATTGTCCTGCTCTTTGATGCAGATACAGCTGTTCTGCACCAGACCATCACCCCGTTTGGGTCCCTCAAAACCATCCAAATTCCTGAGTACCTGATGGCCCATGCTAGTTCACCAAATATTGGGTGCTTCCTGGAGAAAGAGGTTACATCCCAATGCCAGAACAGAAGTCATCAACCCGCACCACACCTGTTCCTTTCAGCAAATGACTCCTTGGACGCTAACCCACTCATTGTCATCAGGCTCCTCATGGTAATCAGGCTCCTTATATACCTAACACCAACCCCCAGGACTGGTTCTCCCAATAGCAGACCTTGGAGAATAGTAAAACTTCCCCCAAGCCTGCAATCTTTTCAGTAATGTCTGGGGTAACCTAAAGGGCTTGGAAAACTGGCTCCTCAAGAGTCAGCAGCAAGAAGTTCCTGAAAAACCAAGTTACCAAAAGTGTAACAGCTATTCTACTGCCAGTTCTTTCTCCATTGAAGTTGAAAAGGTCAGTGATCTAGAGCTTCTGGATCAAGAGATCAAGATGAGATGGACCTTTCTGATTGGCTGGTGATTCCACAGGAACCCCACAAGCCAGAGAAGCCTGAGAATGACAGCTGTGAAACCAGGGAGAAGTTTAAGCTCTTGTTCCAGATTTTCCAGGCGTCTATAGTGTGAATGATTGGCTTGTCAAGCCCGATTCCTGTACCATTTGCTGGGCAACCAGCCTATAGATGTGGAGATTGAAAACCTGGGCAATTTGAAGTGCCTGAATTACCACTTAGAGGCCAAGAAACCATTGTCCACCCTCAGCAAGATTGGCTTGTCCAGACATATCCAGAACCATATTATATGAGGAAGTATGCAAAGCCAATAAGCCTGCACCTGGTTTTCAGAGTGTGGGTGTTACTAAAATTGTGAGAAGGAAGCTCTGTGTAAGTGGCTTCTGAAGAAAGAAGGAAAGGATAAAAATGGGATGCTTGTAGATCCAAAACCTGAGCTGAGAAATTTAAAGATTCCCTGAATATGTGATTCCGTCCTTCCAGAAAAGAGGCAACAGAACAGGCTAAGGCACCAAAGGCAATGAGCCTTCTAGAATTGCTGATTCCTTCCAAGTCATAAGGAACAGTCCATTGTCAGAATGGCTTATCAGATCTTCCTGCAAAGAAGGAAGTCCCAAGAAAGTGCCAGTACTGAGGCCCATATGCAGCTTAAAGTTGATAAAGAAAAGTGGTTGTATCAAACTCCTCCACAGATGTGAAGAAATGGAATACTAGAGTTGAGCAACTTTTCTACAGACTATTGCTCATCCATGACCCAAGTGACTGCGGCTTGCCAAATTATTGTTCCTGGGTTTGACCAGTCAGCTTCTTTCCTTTCCTGCCTAATTTTGAACTAGTGAAGTGAAAAGTCTTCAAATTATGAGTTACCAAATAAGAAAAAGGCTATTTGTTAAATTGAAGCTGAGGCGATTCAGTTCCTCAGAACTGAATTATTATTTAATTAACTCCTACAGTAGAAGCACAGAATCTTGTTGGATAGATCATTTTCCTAAGCCTCCTTAGATATGGTTGTTACTAAAAGTACAACTAAAAAGCAGTGTAGTTTTAAAAATGAAAATATTTCTGTGGAAAAGTACGTTGGTGTATCATAAAGCTACTAAACTTTCCTTTTTGATGACCTTCTTTAGATGCTTCTCTTGTTGCGGGTTTTCTGCCATTAGTGTTCTGAAATAGTATATTTTACAAAAGTAATTAACCTTGCCAATATAGTGATTTTTATTTCTTGCCAAAATGTCTATCAATAATCTTGGCAATTTTTTACATTAATTACAAAGTATTTTAGCCTACTTGTCAAATTTACATTATCCTCCCCCTCATGGATCCCTCATTTTTCGCTCATTGTCTGCTCACTGTGTCTGCTCATTGTCTGCTCTTTGTCTCTGCCCGTTGTGTCAGCTCATTGTCTGCTCATCTTCTCTAGGAGGCACTAGGAACCTGGGACCTCCCATGTGGGAGGCGGGTACCCAATCACTTGAGCCACATCTACTCCCTGTTGGTTGTGTCTGCCCGTTGCATCAGCCCATCTTCTTTAGGAGGCACCGGGAACCAAACCTGGGACCTCCTATGTGGGAGGCAGGCACCCAACTGCTTGAGCCACATACACTCCCAACATTATTTTCCTTTCTACATTATTTTGAAACAAACTTAAACTACTGCAAAATTCCCCTTTATTCCCTTTTTAAAAATGTTATTAAAGTGTCCAATGGCTCTTGTAGAAGAGTTCTGTATTGCTTCAAGACCATATTCAGTGTAGTCCTAGCCTCTTTCAAAGTATTCTGCAGACCTACAGCCAAAAGGGGAGCTCAATGCTGATTAATCAAAAAGCAAAAAGGTAAAGACATGTTGGAAATGTAGTACTTGAACTATTCACTCTCCTAGGGATGGTTGGTGCATTCTGAGTAAATGGAAGACTAACTGCTGAGCTTGACATCTGAAACTTTTGACTAGGGATGCATTACATGTCCTCTCACTGCAAACACAGCATACCAGCATCTCTAAATGTATAATGTAGTGATATTTAAGTGATTAGGCCATTTTAAACACTTGTGCCTTGGAGTATTTATTGAAGTTTTATGAAAAATATTGATGTATTTTCTCAATCTCCTTAAAGTCATGCCCATGCTTTAAAATGCTTCTCTGTAGGAGAAAAATGGGGTTAACGTTTTTAAATTACCTAAAATGAGATGGTTCATTGCCAGGTTTTTAAACTATGAAGCGTCTCAACTGCCTATGTATTTTGGAAATACTTTTTAGTTTCTGATGTGGTCATCTAGAATATAGCCCTTCTGGGGAAACTTCAGTCCCACAGTATCATCGCCACAATGTCAACTACACAAGAATTCTTTGGATCACAGCTAAAAAGAGCCTTCTATTTTTTATTCCCCTAGATCCCATTTAGAACCAAAAATGATAAAGATGTTTGATAAAAACTTACAGAGCCTTTCGAATATCTTAGAGTGCAGGAACTCTGCGGAGTTTCTTTCTTGAGGCACACACTGTGTATTCCTAAATTTACATTAATCATTATGCCAACGAGTATGTAAAACGTTCTTTTGCATTGATGCATTTTATACCTCCCTCCATTAAAAGAATAATATCCACCAATAAAAGTGACAGAGATAGACTCGTTGTAGGCAGGGTTGCCACAAACTTTCAATTTGTAAAAAACGCAGTATCTGCAAAGCGCAATAAAAGAAGTTATGCCTGTATTTAGTTTGTCTAACTAATTAGCAATCTAATCAGTTAAGATAAGCCAAAAGAAATCTAAAAATGGCTCTTTGAGACTTGAGGGAAACCGCCTGGCAAAAAGGAAAGTGTGAGGAAGAGCCTCCAGCCTTAGCGACACCGCCAATGAGGCATCAGCTCTACTGGCTCTCCTAGGGGAAAAGCACCGCTGCCCAGGTTGCGCGGGTCCTGGATTCACCCCTACAAGGCTAGGGGTTGGCGTGGGCATGACCCTGCGCGCTTCAAGAAGATACCACGCCTCCGCTTCCTCCTCCTCCGCCTCCCCCTCCACGGGCTGCTGCGCCCGGAGGTCAGGGTGTTGTCACTTCCGTCGTGCCCCATTTCTGCGTCCGGGTCAGAGCTACTACTGTCGCTGCTGCTACCGCCTCCGCCACCGCTGCTGTAGCCGCAGCCGGGAGACGGGGCCAAGTATCTGCTGCCCACTGAGTGGGTCGGGCTCTGCTCGGCAGCGCCTTGTTCGCCCTGGCCGTCCGCCCCACGTCGCCGGCCTGGAGGAACGAAGAGCACGAGGGAGCCGAGGCTTCCTCCAGGGTGAGTGCGGTCCGGTAGGGCCGGGTAAGATGGATCTGGGCTGGGAACAGGCCTGAGGGGCTGAGGATGTGGGTGGCGCGTATGCTCGGGCGTCAGGAGAGAAAAGGCCCAGGAGGAGGATGGGTTTCCGTCGTAAGGGGCGCCGTAGAACCTGCCCGGGAGACGCTTCCCGGTCCCCGCCCAACTTAGGTCTCCGCCCTTGGCTCGGCTCCTGTTTGCGTTTGCCAACCTTGCCACCCCCCCCCTTTCTGTTTGTTGTGGTTTTGGTGCTCCGGATGGCTCCTTCTCCCTCTCGGGTACCCCCACCCATACACCCTGATCTGGGTGCGTGAATGGGCCATGTTAGTCCCGTACTTATGACTAGTTACCGTCCTAGTACAGAACAAAGAAACTTGGACTTGTGGTGTGCCTCGTACCCTCGGGGAATAGACACGGAAGCGGCATTCGTAATCAGGTCTCTGTTAGACCTTCCTGAGCAAGCCAAGCCAAATATAGGGTGTGTACAAGAAAAGCCGAGTCCCTTCAGAGGATTCATACACTGTACTCTCTGCGCTTAAATACCCGGCAAAAAATGGTTTGGGTTTTCTGGGTGCATCTGAAGCCACTGGAGATCTACTAGATCGACTCCTATTAATTTAGGAATTTAAGTCTTTATCACGTTGCTATTGAAGCTGTTCCCTTGTCTGCCAGGAGCTATTTGAGGACACAGCTTTTGCTGTGTTTATCCAGGTAGTCAAAATGCCTCCCATATATTTAGTTGAATGAATCCATGCTAAGTGTGTAATTTTCGTCCCCACCATTTTTTTTATTAGGATCTCTGTTTCTCCTAATGCTTAATTTCTTAATCATGTTTAGTGAAATATATTCTTTATCTAAGAATTTCTGCAATTTGTAAATGGATAATGTTTCCTCAAAATTATAACTGGAGTTTCTCTACAAACTAATTTCCTGATCTTCTTGCACGTTTTCTCCTATCTGTTCTTGTCGTTTTATATTTTCTCTAAGCTCTATTCATAATCTCCTCTATCTGCAGCCTATTATTGGACTTAAGATGTACAGTGGCAGGTCCACTTCTGCAAACAGGGTGCTTGAACTAGATCATAAGTCAGGGCTATTAGAGTCTTTAGGCATTGCAGGACCTTTGAAGCTAAGTGTATCCAAATCTTTCATTATGGGCTAATTCTGTATAAAGTTGACAGTGAACTGGAGACAGTGTGCTATATTAGAAACAGTTCAGGACTAGATCTGAGAACCAGAATACTAAACTTTGTAGTGTCAGTGCTTTGTGTATAAGATAAAATGGGGATAATAACACCAGTTTTTTATACCTCACAAAATTGTTGGTTGGAACATCTGTGATAATGAATGTTAAAATGATTAGTAAATGTGAAAAGTACTCTTTGGGAAAGTGGTTCTCTTCTATACAGTTTGTCGGGGTAATGCTGGTAAAAGGAGCAATGAGGAAGGAAGGCTTTTGAGAAAGGCAGTGTAGCCAGATCCAGTAAATCAGCCTTGGCTGACAGATCAAAAGATGTCTTGTTAAGCTTACATCCTGTAAATCAGAATGCTAGTGTAATATGGTGGTAGTCATATTCCAAGATTATAACTTTATATTACAATCAATATTGATAACTCTATAACAGAGTGTTAGAAAGCCATTATTAAACTTTTTAAAGGTGTCTGCTGCTCCAGTATGTTCTGCATACTGCTAATTTAATAAATGTACCATATTGTTCTGTTTTTTTGTGTTTGTGTATTAATGTTGGTGGCAGAGGTTTTGTCTTCTCATAGGTGGTACACTTATCCTTTGCTTTGTTTTCACAATTTGAGAAAATTCAACATCATTCTAGTTTTTCTTTAAATTTTGTGTTACCATTCCTGATAGAGCATGTTATTTCATGCTTAAAAATCTGCGACCCTACCCTTAAGGGAATAATGACAAGCAAGCATGTAGGGGTTTTCCAGACGTGTTTTGGTGATCTTTGTAAACATATAGGATGGTTTAAAGTTTTTTCCTATAGTGCTATCAATGCTGTCAACCTCATAGGAAAAAAATGAACATAAATATTTAGAATTAAAACCTTTTGTTTAAATGGGGAAGTGAAGAGCTTGCCTGGGCATTTCCTTCTGCCAACTGTATTGATTTCAGCACAGATGGTGGCTATTAGTACCTATTCCAGCGGTGTTGTTAAACTACATAATGGTAGTTTGCCATGTAAAATTGTGTTCTAGTTTAGACACAATTTGGTCTTCATATTTAATTTTTGCTTAAGTTGCTGAGCTGCATGGGGAAGTCCCCTTCTTTATCTGGTTGGATTTATCACCACACCTCCCCTCTGAAGCTGTGCTAGGAGGAAATCCATATCTCCTTGACTTTTAACCTCAATGAGGTCAGCAACTGTTTCTAATTCATCTTTATGACCGCCACAGATAACTGGCATAAGGATGTGCCACCACTACCACCAATCTCTTGATAAATTTGAGTATTCCTGTTGCATTGGGCTATTTTTTTAAAAATAGCATTTTAATATGTTTATTTTCCATTCTAGTTTTCAAAAAAAAAATCTATGAACAAAAAAAGGGAAACAACCACAGTTAACTTGTGAGTCAGCAATATCATGATTTCCTTCAAAATGGTTGTGCTTATATTATTCCTTTTTGTTAGCTTCCTGTTCTTAGCTGCTTGATAATAAAGTACTTCCAAGAACAGTACTCTCTCAATTGTTTAAACTGCTTTTATCTACCTAGTGTACTATTTGTGATGAAATGGTCAAGGGTAAATGTATCTTTATCTCTTCTCCTAGGTTCTATTTAACTGGCTTGATTAATTATCCTCAAACTAAATATCCATGTTCATATGCTGTGGTATATTCATATCACATGATTCAAGAAAATTAAAGAAAAGTTGAATAAATAGGCCAAGAAGACTGAACACTTAGGCTGTCTGTGTAGACAAGGTATTTTCAAGTGGTAAACTTTTCAAATGGTAAAGCAGCTAAAAGGCATGGTTTGTCTTCTAGAATTCCACAAGAGATATGATAATTTTACCAACAGAAATTTCTATTACATCTCTGTAGGTTGTCACAAAATATTTTTATTACATTTTTGAGAGAGAAAACCTAAAAGGAAGCCTACTTATGAAGTTTAATGAACAAAATGAGTCTAAGAGGTTGAGCAAAGGCTTCCTAGCCAGTGTATACTTTACAGTTAAGTATTTGTTTACAGGCCTACTATATGCCAGGTACTATGCTAGGTGTTGGAAATAGAGTCTTAGCAACTTTCAGCCACTCCTTTTACTATTTTTCTGAGTACGTGGGATATTGGAAAAAGACATCCAGAACATCCTGATATTTTTCAGTAGTCAGAAAAAAGGTGAGACAAGATAATAGGGAGCTTTTTTGATAATTGAATTTAGGGAAAGATATCTGTTCACTTAGTGAGTACCAAAGACTTAAGAAACCTGACATTGAGAATAATAGTAAATTAAAAATTTGGAAGAGTCTGCCAGTTTTCGACCTTTAGTGATAGAATGCTTTGGGCTCACTTGGCATTTGGGATGGTTGGCTGAGATTTTGGGTTCTTTTCTACTGGTTCTGTGCTCTTAAGTAAAAGAGTTGCTTGGTAAAGTAGATGTGTTCCCCCCCCCTTTTTTTTGTTCTTCCCTCAACATAGAGAAAAAGCTGCAATCAGAAAGCAGTCTATGGAATGATCATTGAAGATGTGTGTTAAAAGTACTTTAAAGCATAGATTATGATTAGAAATGGAGGAGTGGGAGTGGGAGGGGTGGGGTATATGAGAATCCCCTACTTTTGATGTAACATTTATGTAATCTATAAATTTCTTTAAATATCTATATATCTATATATATATAGATATATAGATATATATATTTTAAAAAAGACACAATCCCTCCTGCTCTTCTTTTCTGACCTGGTCAAGGCAGAATGGCTTCTGCGAAAAAGGGTGTCAAGAAGAAGAAGAGCTGGTCTGCCATCAACGAGATAGTGACCAAGGAGTACACCATCACCATTCACAAGCGCATCCATGGAGTGGGCTTCAAGAAACATGCCCCTCGGGCCCTCAAAGAGATCCGGAAATTTGCCATGAAGGAGATGGGAATGCCAGATGTGCACATGGACACAAGGCTCCACAAGGCTGTTTAAGCCAAAGGGATAAGGAATGTCCCATATTGTATCTGTATCTGGTTGTCCAGAAAACGTAATGAGGATGAAGATTCCCCAAACAAGCTCTATGCTTTGGTTACCTATGTACCTGTCACCACTTTCAAAAACCTACAGAGTCAATGGTGGATGAAAACTAATAGTTGATTATCAAATAAAATTTAAAAATTAAAAAAAAAAAGAAATCGAGGAACTACTAAATAAGTCAAGCTTGCCATATTTTAAGTATTTTTCATTAATTTCCCAAAATTGCCTGGCTGTTTTCCCAGAGAATTATAAATGCCTTACTCCTGTATATAAATAAATTGAATTCTCCAAGCAAATATATTGGTGAGGAAGAGTGAGCATTTGCCATTTTTTTTCCTATGCTAACAAGTGGGTACTCAAAAACTTACACTTCTGGGAGACGTTTGAAACCTTTTTTTGAGCATAAATAAGAGAGCCTTCCAGTCTTTTGGTGGAGTTATGAATTTGTTCTACCATGTGAACTCAGGCAATTTAGAAAATTTTCATTGTAATTTTGTTGTTGTTCTGGAATGCAATCCTTTCTCCATACAACTTTGTGTTGTAATGACAGATAAATCAACCATAAAACATGACCAAGCCTTTGTTTTAGAAGACTAGTTGGTAACAATGTGAATGGTTGTCACCATTTATTTTATTTGATACGTTCTTTTAAAAAAGTATATATACATAGTTTTAAAAATCAAATAACGTAGAAGAATTTACAATGAAAGCATCAGTCGTTCTTATACTACCCTCTTTCCTTACACTGGTGTCAACCAGTTTTAACTTTGTTTTTAGTACTTCTAATGATACTTTTTTTTTTTTTT
>JAQZBX010030739.1:0-26708 GCA_029593785.1 Cabassous unicinctus | reverse complement strand
TCCCCAGCAGGCCCTGCACTGGAGGAGCCAGCCCTCCCCTCCCTCCACAAGGGCAGTGGGGTCCTGGCCCCCAGTTCTTGGAAGCATTACTTTCTCTAACACCACGACTGTATTTCACGTTCCCCAGGTGAACACACATCGTCCAGGCAGGTCCCTGGGGCCCTGGGGCCCCAGACCTCCTTCTGAAAGGACTCTCTCTGCTAGTTCTCGGTAGTCCCCTCCCCCCACAGCTCTGAGCAGAGCGTTTTATCAGCCAGCCCCACGGTCTCCAAGCTTCAGTGGGCACCAGCTACCCTGGCACGCCACCCGAGCTCCCACGAAGCAGGTCTGCGGTGGGTCCCGGCCACCGGGGTCCTAACGCAGCCACAGGCGGTGCTGACGCTGCCTGCTGGTCCACGGATGCCCTCGGAGAATGGCCCCCCTCGGCCCGGGCCTCCGTGGCTGCTGCCAGGGGCTGCGCTGAATCTCTCCTCACCTGTGCCAGGGGGTCTCCTCTAGGTGCCGCCCCCAGAAACCTGATGAAAACTGCCTTACACAGAAACGGAAGTCTAGGCGCTTTGGGCAAAGAGAAGTGCAGGCTGGACCTGGCGCTCCGGCCACGTGGCCCGCGGCTGCCTGCTCTGCTTGGCCGGCAGGCACCCAGCCCTGATGGCGTAAGGCACCGAGACTGACAGCCCATTGGGCGGGGACAGCGGCCACCGCGCTTCCTTCCTTGCTCAGGCATCCCCTGCTAGGCACCCCGAGCCTCCATCTCCCCACGTGTGAAATGGGAGCCCCGGGTGGCTGCTGGGAGACCCTGACCCCGAGCTCCTTGGCCTGGGAGGACTTGGGCTCCGTCTGCCTCGCCCTGCCCATGGGTGGGCTTCCCCCTGGGCCCATCCGGCTGAGGGTGGAGGAGGGCCCTCTTCCAGGCCGTGCCCCATCCTAGTTGCCAAGAGTCCATGGGACCAGCTGAGACTGGTTGCACCTGGGAGGTGCCAGCTCCTCGGGGGCTGCCTTTCCCGCTTCCTTGTTCCACACCTGGAGGGGGATGTGGGAGGGGGTGGTGGGAGGGGGGATGGTGGGGGGATGGTGGAGGGGTGGTGGGAGGGGTATGTGCTGGGGTCACCGTGGCAAGCCCATGAGGTGCAGTGAGCTGGGTGCCCACCCCCCACATTCGAGACACCCCAGGGTGCCTGCGAAGAGCCGACTGGGGAGGCTGGCCCGTGCTGGCTGAGAGCTGGCGGAAAGGGGTCACTGCTGCCCGCGGCTGGGACCCCCAGGCCACAGGGTCTTCCCACAGCACCCCTGGAGGCCCCGCCAGGACCGGACCCCGCTGTCTGAGGGGGACAGGTGGGCGGAGAGAGAGGCCAGCACTGCCCACGTGTCCCAGCGCTTCCCTCTGGGGCGGGGGGGAAGGCCAGGCACCCTCTGACCCTAACTCTGCGGCCAGAGGTGGGTCCCGCCGGGCCCCACGCGCCTGTGAGGCTGGGGGCTGGGCGCCGGCTGTGTCTCTGCTCCTTGTGCATGTAACTGCAACCCCGCACCCCACTCGGCCCTCCGGGAGGCCAGGCCAGGGGCTGTGGGCACGGCCTCCGAGGTCCAGCCGCTCACCCAGGCTGGCTGCTCGGCCTCCCTGGGCCTCAGGGTCCTTCCGGGAGAAAGGGAGGTGACGAGGGTCTTTGTCGCAGGGCCGTGGGCTTGGCTCGGGGAGAGCAGGCGTGTGGCAGCTGGACGCAGGGCACGAGGCCTGTCACTGTGTCCCCTGGGGCAGGGAGGCCCCTCCCCGGCCGACCCCGCAGCAGAAGGGGGCAGAGGCACTTGTTGGCTTCCCTTCTCTCCCCTCTGCTCCGGGGGCCTCGGCAGGGCCACGCGGCGCCGTCCTAACTCTGGGAGGCGGGCATGAGGGCAGAAGGGCCACGGAGCCGGGCCTGGTCCTCCAGGGCAGGCAGGTGGCCACCACGGCACAGAAAAGACAGGGGAGATGGGGAGAGCGCCGGGCTCCCACCACCCATGTGCTGTGGACAGGGCAGACCCCTCAGCCCACCACCACTTCCGGGGCCCCGCCTGCCGTCCTCCGTGTCAGGGACCTCCTGGCGTTCAGAGCCCGGGCTGCTCGTCCCCGTCTGTCAGGGGCCTGGCTCTCGTGTCACGGTCCCAGAGCTGCTCGGAGCTCAGGGCTGGGGAGGGGTCGTCTGTGGCCGCCGGAGGAAAGCTGAGGCAGAGAGCACAGACAGGGGGCAGGGGGAGAGCTCCAGGGAGACCCCCTTTGGAAAGACGCCTTTATGGGCCCAGAAGGCGTTAGAAACACTGACTGCTCACATGCATTGTTAGAAGCAAACTGGAGCCCAATAAACACTGGAATCTTGTTGCAAAAGGAAATTCTTCCCCAGGACAGTTCTCCCGGGGCAGGTGCGTGCCCCAGGCCCTCCCTTCATGGTGGGGGTCCCCAGAGTCCTGAAGATGCCTGGGAAAGGGGTCCAGCAGGTAGGGAGGGGGTGGCCCAGGGACAGGGTCATGGTCTGCTCTGAGGGCATTCCAGGACGGGAAAAGGGGGGCCTGATCCCAGGTACCCCCAGACAGGGCCAGGGGCAGCCGGCGGTGGGCTCCTGGGCTCCCCCCAGGCAGGGCTGCCAACAGGCTGGGTAGATTCAGCTCTCCAGGAGGCAGCCCCTGCCCGAGGGGCATAGAGAAGCAAAGTGGAGCCGGCAGCCCCCGGGCCCCTCGCCCGCCCACCTGGGCCTCTTGGCACCACCCTCACCCCCATGCTAGGGGCCGTCCCAGAATGCAGTGGGCCAGGGCTGGTGGCTTCTCCAGAAAGGAGGGGTGTGGCCTGAGCCCTGAATGTGGCCCCTCCCCCGCCCAGCCCAAGTCTGCACTCAAACTGGAGCCGAGTCTGCGGCCGGCCAGGTGGGGGTGCTCGGCCGCGGGGATGTTGCTGGCTTCGTGGGGAGGCAGGTCTGGGGTCCCACTCGGCCCCGCTGTCCTCGGGCCGTGACTGCCGCCCTCTGTGCCGGGACCCTGCGTCTGTAGACCCCTGGACCAGGAGCAGACTGAGCTCCTCTCGCCTGAGCCTGGCCAGCAGCAGGGCAGGGACCCCGGGGCCTCCTCGCACCCCCCACCCCCGGCCCATGCCTGCCTCTCCATTTCCCGAGGGGGCGGGCAGGGGGTGCAGCTGTGCAGCGAGAGGGACACGCCGTTCACCGAGGCTGCGGAGGGGGTGCAGTCGGCCCTGCAGCCGGGGCCCTTCCCTCCCGCTCTGGGTCCCTGGGTCCTGGGGGAAGCAGCCTGGGGGTGGGGGCTGCCGGCCAAGGGGACAGGTGCTCATGGGCTCCTCCGCGGGGGGAGGGGCAGGGAAGCACCAAGTGTGGTGAGGGAGGAAGGGGAGGGGGCCTGTCCAGCCTGGGACCCTGGAGCCACCCCCGCCCCACAGCTGTTGACCAAGGTCAGCAGGGGGCCAGCGGGGTGCAGGGAAGGGGAGCCAGAGGGTCTGGGGTCTGGAAGCGGGGTAGGCAGGCCGCGCCCTGCATGGGGAGGGCACCCGCCCCCTCGCGCCAGGCAGGCCCAGGAGGGGTGAGCCAGCCGGGGGCCACCGAGGGCACAGGGAGTGCACGGCCGCCGGGCCGTCAGCGGGGCCGCGCACAATGTGGTTTCAATCTAATTGTCCCAAAATATTGTTACAACACAAACCATGTGTGATCCGCTCACCTGCAACTAATCAGCGGCAAAGCTACCGAATAAATCGGTTCCACACCCGCAGGCCGCGCAGCCCGAGTGCAAGTGGGCCCCAGGCCCAGCCCCAGCCCCATTTCCTGTTGGGGTCGAGAACCCTAGGACAAGCCAGGGGGGCACACAAGGAGGTGCCTCCTCTCTCCCTGGGGACCGGGCGGGAGGGGCCGCCTCTCATGGGGGGCGGGAGTGGGGGTCACGCCCGGCTCTGCCGAGGCCCAGCCAGCGCGCCACGGTGCAGAGGGTCCTCAGTGTCCGTCTCCATCCGACTGTCCCAAGGCGGTGGCCGCAGGGCCTTTGCCCTGCGGGAAGCAGTCACGTGCCCACCCCGTGACATCTGGGTGCCTTCCAAGACCACCACAGCCTTCTGGTGAATGTGACTCAGTGACCCCTACCTGGAGTGAGGTGCCCCCGCCCCCCATTTAGCCAGCGAGGAAACCGAAGCTCAAGATGCCCCCTCCTGCCAGGGACCAATGAGTGTAGGCACAGGGGTCAGTGGCCTGGCTCTCCGGGCCATCCGCAGATCGTCCCCACCCTGCCCCCTGCAGGGACAGAAGCCCAGAAGCCCCCTGCCCCAGCCTCTGGGGGAGGGGGCAAAGCAGACTGAAACAAGGGCTGGAAAGCCCCCGGGGCGGCCCCGAGTGCTGCGCCCTTGGGCAGGCAAGATGGCGCCACCGTGGGCCGCCCCACCCCCCGTGGCTGGGTTGGTGGCCTGGGGCTAGCCCAGCCTCCTGCAGCTCCCAGGGCCCTCTAGGAGAGGCTCATCTACCGAGGTTGCGAGAACGTGGGGCACCCAGCCTCCTCGGTGCCCTAGGCTGGTGGCAGCGCCCGCCACGCGAGGGTGCTGAGTGTGCGTGACCTGAGCGGGCCCCTAAAGAGGTACGTTCCAGGCCCCAGCCCCGGACTTCAGTTGGAAACAGGGTCTGTGCAGATGTGATCAAGTTAATGGAGTCGTTCTGGGGTGGGGGGGCCCAATCCAATGGCTGGAGCCCCCAGAAGAGAGGGAGCTTTGGAGACGTAAAGACACACGGG
Source organism: Cabassous unicinctus (assembly GCA_029593785.1). Lineage (NCBI taxonomy): Eukaryota > Metazoa > Chordata > Mammalia > Cingulata > Chlamyphoridae > Cabassous > Cabassous unicinctus. The sequence goes on along the minus strand of JAQZBX010030739.1, from coordinate 21,968 downwards.
GAGAAGGCCATGGAAAGACGGAGGCAGGGAGGGGAGTGACGCAGCCACAAGCCCAGGACGCCGGAGCCACCAGGAGCTGGAGGCGGCCATGACAGCCCCCTGGAGCCTTTGGGGGCGCGGCCCTGCCCACACCTGGAGGTGGACTTCCGGCCCCCGGAGCAGGGACACCCCACCCCTCCCCATGCACCCCACTGAGCCCCCAGCACTTACCCACCTGCCATGCAGTGGCGGAAGGAGTTTCCGTGACGTGCTGTGGTCCGGGGTAGCAATGTCACGAGCCTCACCCGCCACCACCCATGGGCGCGAATTCCGTGTTTGGGGCCATGCAAAGCAAGCCCTTGTCCCACATTTGTTTTCACATTCCTGGGAGGCAGTGTTCCATCCTCCTTTATAGATGAGGAGAATGAGGCTCAGAGACGTCAAGCAGGCTGCCCAAGGCCACACAGCTGGACACGGCAGAGCCAGAGCCCCATGGCGACCCCTCCTGCAGGCCTCCATGTCCCTTCGGCCGCGAGGTCACAACAGCACGTGGGGTTATGGTGAGCAGCCAGCAGGGAGGAAAGCGGCTGCGACTGCGTGGACGCCACCGTGGCCAGGGGTGGGGGTTCTCAGGTATGCATGTGGAGATTAACCGTTCCTCGCGCAGATGCTGTGGGCTGATTCCGTAGGAGACCTAGCGGCCTGGAAAGATTTGAGGTCTCCCCAACGCCCCCAGCTGGCAGTGGCAGATGAGATTCTAGCTCAGGTCCCCCCAAAACCTGGGGTTCGGGGCAAGCCTTGAGCCTCGGCCCCGGGGCAGGCCACTCCCACCAGGGCTGTGCAGGCCGAGGTCAGCCCGGTGGCGGCGCTAACGGAGGAGGGAGGTGCCGGTCCAGAAGGAGGAGAGGGTGACGGAGGATGGGGCAGCCTGCCTGGTGACACCCCCTCACTCCCTGAAGGGGTACAGGAAGGCACAGGCTGCGGAGCCGCAGATACTCCCCAGCACTCACCTGCGCCACTTTCACCTTTCCCCCGTGCCACCCCGGGGAGGTGGCGTGGGCGGGGCCCTGGAGGAGGGCTCAGGACCGGGCTGGGGGGGCAGGGCCGGGGTGCCAGGCGGCCCCCCACGCCGCTCCCTGGGCCGCCTTCCTTTTTCAGCTCAGCCTTGAGTATTTGAAAAGGAAGAGCTTTGGTCCCCACTCCCCCTCCTGGGCCGGCGGGGCGGGGGCGGCAAGAGCGGCAGAGCTCAGGGAGCGGCATGGGTGCCCTGACCCGGGGCTGCCTGGAGGCTCGGCTCAGCCCCTCCCCAGCCACGTGGCTCCATTGCCCTTGCCTCAGTTTCCTCCCCTGTCAAATGGGGTCAGAATGGCGCCTACCTCCCAGGGCCCTACGAGCACAGGGACTGCAGCATGGTGGGAGGCCGTCCCTGCTCCCGAGTGACTGGGTCGGGCTGCTCCATGCAGGGGACACCCCGTTTCCCCCGGGGGGGTGGGGCAGGGCCGAGTGTGGGGGGGTGTCCCTGGATTTGCAGAGCCCGGGTCGAGGCTGGTCCCACAGCCATGCCGGGCTCCCCCCCTGCAGCGCTCCCGGGGAATGAGGCTGGGGTCTCCTGGGAGCCGGCAGCCAGGGGCTAATTGCCCCCCTTTCTCGTGGGGAAACTGAGGCACAGAGAGGAAAGGGCTGGTCCAAGTAAGTTCACCCAGGAGCTGGTCACCCTGCAGGGGGAGGGCTGCTTGGAATGAGGGGTGCTTGGAGTTGGGGGTGCAGCCATGATAGGCAGTTCCAGGAGCAGTGCAGGCGGGGGTGGGGCTGGACAGGGGCCTGCTGGTGGGGTGGGGACCCCAGGCCCCCTGGCAAGTCTGCTTCAGGGAGTCCAGGCCTGTGGAAGGCAGGGTGGGATGGGGGGCCTCTTCCCAGATGACCCCAGCGGCAGGGCCTCTCAGGGCTCCTCGGCCTCCCAGCAGGCCGGGGCTTCCTGAGACGATTCACAGATGGCCCCGACACATTTCTTAAGTCCGCGTGATTTATTCTCACGTCTTAGAAAAAACAAAACCAACACATAAAGTCTGTAACGTCACAGATTTTAACACCTCAGACAAGGCCAGGTAAGAAGCAGCCAGGAAAGTACGGAAGGCAACTGAGTACCCAGGGGTCCGGGGGCTGGGTGGCGGCCAGGCTGGACAGGTCTGGAATGCACGCCCTCCCCTCACCCCCACCTTTCCTCCAACGCCTGAGCCCGCCCTGGCCAGTGCCAGGTGGAGGAAGAGGGAGGCGGGGAGCTCCCTGGCAGGCTCTGCTGGGAAAGGCTGCTCCCCTGGATGCCAGGGAGCCTTCCCCCGGGAAGGAGCAGCCCATGAGGATGCTCCCAGCCTGAGCAGATACTCCCAGGCCATGAGGATGCTCCCCTCCCACGAGGATACCGCCAGCCCAGTAAGGAAGCCCCCAGTCCTGAGTGGATACTCCCAGCCTGTGAGGATGCTCCTTAGCCCAGCGAGGAAGCGCCCAGTGCACAATGCTCCCAGTCCCGAGCAGATACTCCCAGCCTGCAAGGATGCCCCCAGCCCAGCTCCTTCCAGCAGGTTCTTCCTGTTTGTCAGGCCTGAGCTGGGGATGTATGTGTGTGACTCATCACTGGCCCAGGCCCAGGTGCCCTGCTCCCCTGTCCCAGGGCGAAGTGAGAAAGCTGGGTGGGCTCCAGCCCTGATGGGAAACCCCACCCCAGGGCCTCCCTCCCACACCCTCACAGGCCGTCAGAGCCTGGCTTGGCCCTCTCCCCGGCACTGGCATGTAGCTCCCTCCCTGCCTGTGCCAGGCCCTCCCCCAGCCGCTCAGCTGCTCTTGGGCCTCTGCCCTCGCGGGGAGCACCTGCTTGGCCGGCAGGGGTCCTGTCCAACCTCGGCTCTGATTAGCTGTGTAACGCCAGCCCATGGGCCTCAGCTCTTTCTCTGGACTTACAGGGCCCTTGAGGCTGCCCTCTGCCCCCTCCTCTGCCCACTCCCCCCTCCCCCCCCGCACCCACACGCACAGGCCCAGGTGCTGCCACGCTCCCTTTCACCTGGAACACAGGTGCAGGGGTCCCGGGCCATGGGGGCCCCTCTGCCGTCATTTCCCCTTTCCCTTCACCCAGTGGTTCATCTGAGCTGGCACTGGGGGTGACTGAGCGGAGAGCGGGGTGCTGGGCTCAGCCACAGAGGACCCACCAGGCAGAGGTACAGCAGGACCGGCCCAGCGTCCAGGGCCTCGTGGGGCCTCGTGGGGAAAGGCTCGACGTGGGAGGTGCTGGCAGGGTCTGAAGCCATACCCCCGGCCCGCGGCTCTGACGGGCGGCCTTGGGAATGCCGGGTTCTGGTCTGACCTGTCACCTTAGTGGAAGACGGCTCTCGCCCTGAGCCCACTGGCCACTGCTGGGAACCCACGGGTGAAGGGGAGCTGCTGGCTGGGGTGGACCGACTGGGCCTGGTGCTGTGGGGAGGCGTGCCAGGGCTGGGAGCAGGCCAGGGGGCTCGGCCCGACCCGGGAGGGGGCCTGAGGAGGTGAGAGGGGCATGCCTGGTGGAAGCGGGGGCCTGGGGTGGCCACTCAGCCCGGAGCTCTGAGGCAGGGCCCGCCCCTCGCCTGCCTGTCCCTGTCCCCTTGCCCAGAGAAGGGGCACGGGGAGGTTTGCTGAGCTATCCCTATACCCCTCACCAGGAGTTCCGGAACCTCAGGGAAAGCTGGCGGAGGAGAACGTCTGAGCTTGCCAGGCCTGGGGGCTGGATCCCAGAGCTCGCGCCCCCCCCCAGGACCCTTCCCTTCTCCTCCCTACCACCCCCCCTCTGGCCCACCCGTGTCCCCCACAACATCCCTGTCACCTTCCTGCTGGTGCCTGGGTCCCCTTCATGCATTTGAAAAGCAAGTTAACAGAAGGCTTTGAAAAAGCAAACCGTGCTGGACTGGGGCCTCGGGGGCCGCCTGGAGCCTGCAGGAGGCAGGGGGCTGCTGCAGGCTGACTGCACGGCCCCCTCCGGGGGACCTGGAGGAGCAGGAGAACAGAGCCCCCGGGCCACGGCAATCACTCTAATGAGGACATCTGGCTGCACGGCCTGCATGGGCCATGCAGGGACCCCAGGTGGCGGCCACCCCACAGCAGCCAACTGTGCCCTGGCATGGGGACGCCGCGGTGGCACAGGGGCCTGCCTGCTACAGGAGGGGCGGCCATGCAGCCCACAGCGGCCCGGGGCCTTCCAAGCTGCAGGGGGTGGTCGGGGCGCCCTCGCCAGCAGGGACCTTGGGCCCCCTTGGAGCCTGTTCCCCAGACAGGTTTGGGTTCGGCCGGCTGGGAGCGCAGTGGTGCCAGCAAGGCGCACGGTCTCCAAGCAGGCGGCGTGCAGGCTCGGCCCTCCAGCGGGAGGCGCAGTGTCCTCAGGCCCCAGGGCGCGGGTCTGGGCCCCAGGGTGCGTGATGCTGTTCACAGAGGCAGGCGTGCAAGGGCGTGCAAGGGCGTGCGGGGCCACCGGCAGGCCCTCGGGCGAGCCTGCGGGCTCTGAGCTGAGGCCTGGGCCCTCCCTCAAGGCTGGGATCTGGGCCTGGTTTGGGGACGGAGTGCAGGCCTCCTCCTCCTGCGGGGGTTTTCCACGGAAGGCGTCCCCGGCCTTGGGAAGCTGCTGCCTCCATGTCCCATGGCACCTCCACCAGGTTGGGGATGGAGCGAGAAGGGACTTGTGGGAGCAGAGCCCTGGGGGTGGCTCCCCCCACACCCCCTCTCTGGCTGGGGATCCTTGAGCATGGGTTTTCCTTCTCTCCTCGCACATGTCCTGAGAGAGGAAAGTCGCCCTGCCGACACTGTCCTCTCTCAAGAAGTAGGAAGGAGGGCAGCTGCCCCAGGAGAGTTCCGGAGGCCGCACGGCCGGCCCGGGGGGCCCGGGTGCAGATCTCGTCCCCATCTCCTCCCACCCAGGGCTGCTGCGCTCCGGGAAACACGGGCAGGCTCAGGCCTGCTGCCCCGTGACCAGGCACCCCATTGAACCTCCCACACCCCGGCATTTTCATCTCAGAAGTGGGTGTGATTACAGCAGCGCGTTCCTCTTTCCTTGTCTGAGGGCGAGACGAGGCAGGGAGGCCTGACCGTGCGGAGAGGGGCGACGCGGTGTCTGCAGCGTCTTCTCACCAACAGCGGCGACAGTGGGGCAGCAGGGGTGCCTTCTGGAGGGCGCCGGGAGCCCCTTCTGCCCCATGGTGCGAGGGCAGGCTCCCGGGAGGCTGTGCGCACGCCTGTCCCTGCCTCGCCCGTGGGCTGTGGGTGAGGGGCCAACGCCGCAGGCTCCCGCTGAGGGTGGTGCTGGGTGGGCCCCGGGGCAGGCGCGGTTTGGGGGAAGTTGCCCCGGCTCCACCAAGTGAGCCCGGGGGAAGCTCCTTCCCTGGAATTTGAACCCGCCCGGCACCCTCCATAGGCCCCTCCACCTGTGAGCACCCCAAATGCTGCGCGGGGCTCAGTCAGCAGAGCCTCTTGCCACCAAAAACTATTGTTTCTGTATACATACAAATAAAATTCACTTTTAAATGTTTATTTGAACCCAGACGCTTTCTTTAAAAAAGGTTTTGTCACATCTGCTCCTTTTCTCCCTTTCCATAAAACTGCCGATCGCCTGTGACATTCTGACACTTTACCCCGAAATACTCAAGCCCCTAACGGCCAGACACAAGGGCCGCTCCGACGTCACCGCACTCGGGAGGATGAAAGCTGCCAGTCCCACTAGATGACATGCCGTCCGGGTTCCTATGGCCCCAGTGGTCCGTGAGGCCCACCCTGGCCCGGGCTCCTTTCCAGGATCTCACACAGGAGTCGTCACGTCTCCTTGGGCTCTTTTTGTCCAGAACCGATGCCCCACCTTTTTGTCTTTTTCCGCATTGCCATCCCGAAGTGTCCAGAGCAGTTAATTTACAGAATGTCCCTCAATGCAGATGTTCCCAGCTGTTCCCTCGTGGCTCGGTCCACACAGGAGGCACTGGGAGGTGGAGGGGCTGCTCCCCCTGCGGGGCTGGGCAGGCCGAGGGGGTCCTGGCCGAGACCGACCTTGGCAGTGCCCGTCTCGCCCGCTGCTGCATGAGGCCTCTTGCTGGGTGGGCGCTGCCTCCCACCCAGGCCTGGATAGCAGGGCTCCCCCGTGCCCCTCGAGGGCTCCCTGGGACACCTGCCGTCTCTCACCTCTGAGCTGGCCCAGCAGCTCAAAATGAGGGCGGAGTGCAGGTGTGAGCACGCGCTGGAGGTCCGGTCACGCCGGGATCCCCGGACCAAGGGGCGTGGGGCTCAGGCTGGGCTTCTCGGGGGTCTGGGTGCAGCTGCAGGTGGCCTCCGCGGGTGGTGCCAAGGTGGGGTGACGTGTGCACGCCCCCTCCTCTTCCCCTCCCGCCCAACCCACCCGGCAGCCAGAGGCCTGCGGGGACAGAGCGAGGAGGAGAGTGGATGGCACAGCACCCTGGGCTGCCCGGCCCCGGAGAGCCGCTCCCTCTGGCCTCACACCCGAGCGGTCCCTTAGCCCCAGTCGATAAACAAGCATCGAACAAATTCCACTTCAGCGAGAGCAGCCCCAGCGAGGTACAGCTCCAGGGGAGCAGGGCTGCGGCTGGTGGCCCACGCACCTGCTGAGGTCCCCTCCGATGGGAAGGGGGGAGCCGCGTGCCTTCTGCTGTCCACCCCCGTTCGCGCATCGCCCTGGCAGGCTGCCACCTGGCCGGGGGCCCCCAACGCTGGGCCGTGGGCACGGCCTTCCCAAGGCCTGGGAGAGCTCCGCCCACCACACCCAGGAGCCCGGGGTGCGTGCTGGCGGGGTCCTCTAGCCGCAGGGGGAGGAAGGCAGGGGGTGGGGGGCGGTGTGGAGTCAGTGACCTCGCTGAGCCAGCGCCCTTGAGCCAGAGGGGAGACGTGGGTGGGGGTGGGCAGGACGGGAGGTCGGGGCGAGGAGAGGGCCGGTGGGGAGCGGCCCCCGCCGTGCCCACATGCACAGGGCTCTCACAGCTCCTCGTCCTGGACCCTCTGGGATGGCTGCATTTGCCAAACACCCCAAGTCCACCCTCGCGCCAGCTCTCCCGGGCCGGGGACGCCCTGCAGATGCGCAGGATCGCGGCTGCTGGCGCCGTGCCGAGGCCTCTGTCACCGGGGGTGTGTGTGTGGCGGGGGGCCGTGTCTTGCTCTGAACCAAAGGACCCTTACAAAGCTTAGAAAGCACGCAGCAGGCTTCAAGGGGCGCCGGGCCGCGGGCCTGGCTCGGGAAAGAGGCCACATTCCCCAGGTAAGGACCTGAAGAGAGCCTGGGACCACAGACGGGGTGCGGCTCTAACCACGCAGCCAGCGGGCTCGGCACGTGGTCGGTGGGAAGTGCGTGGAAAGCGCCCCGGGAAGGAGGCGCCCGTTCCTAGTGAGACTTCGCGGCAGCTCGCCCCCTGCCTGCTCCAGCCCACGGGGCCGCCTGGGTGAGGCGTGAGCCCCTCGCCCTCAGAAGCTGCCCACCACGGCCTGCCCACCCTGGCAGTGGGGACAGCAGCCTGGTCCAGGGCGAACTGCCGGGGCGGGAGGGGCGACCCGTCTGGCACCCTGCGGGGAGCACGACTGTCATTTTTCTGTACAGCATTGTATGTTGGACAAAGGTGGGCGCTAGCTCTGCTGTGTGGCCTTGGGAATGTTACTGACCCACTCTGGGCATCACGTCAACTTTCCTATTATTTGCCCGGCAGCTGTGGGCACAAGAGCTTAGGCTCTAAATGGAACAAGTGCAGGTACCTGGCCCGTGCCCCCCAGCTTATCTGCACCTCCCCCTCAGCCTGTGCAGCCCACCCAGGTTCACTCCAGTCACATTCCAGCAGGATGCAGATGCCAGCATGGGCCAGGGGCAGGCGTCCATCGAGCGCCCCTTGTGCTCCAGTCACTTCAGAGGAGCCGGGAAGTCCTCTCCCCACCCCCGCCCCTCCCTGCCACCCCCGCCCCTCCCTGCCATCCCCAGGCCTCTCCTGTCCAGTCTTGTTCTGGTCACCAGTTCTCTGGAGAAAAAGCCCAGGGTGAAGCTGACAGGGCCTAGAGAGGTCAGCGGCGGCCTTGCCAGCAGCAACCAGTGTGGCCCGTGAGGTCGCTGCAGATACCATCTCTGCTCCTGGGAAAACCCCGTCCGTCCTTCCTTCCTTCCTTCATTCATTCATTCAACAAACGCGTCCTGTGTGAAGCAACCCATCCCGCCCGCTGCCGACCACCCTGCGGCCTAGCCCTGGTAGGTGGTCTGTGGGCTGCTGGGTCACACCCCATTTTCCACTGGCTGTCCTGAAAAAAGACCCAGAGGTAAGGCTCTAGGATGTGGGGTGTCTGGGGCCATCCCTCTTCAGGGAGTCCCAGGGGCAAGGTCCCCGAGGACCAAGCCTGCCTGCCTTGGATGGGCCAGCGAGGCACTTGCCTGAAATGAGAGCTCCGGGGGGCAGCAGGCAGCATTCCTGACCCCGGGGGTGGGGGGCTGTCTTGGGGGCCGCCACCCCACCCGGCGTCAGTGAGGGACCCTGGCCGGAAGCCTCTCCTTTCTCAGAAGGCGAGTGGGCGCAGGCCACACAGCATGGGGGACGCGGCCGCCTGGCCCCCGGGCTGGGGGCGGGCAGGGCAGCTGCTGCAGCCCTCGCTGACCCGGGCGCTCGAGTGGCACAGCTGCCAAATTGTGCAGGGAAGCCCGGGCCCCCGGAAGCTCTTGTTCGTGCTAATGGCTTTTGAGGGGCCCTCGGATGCCCCCAAACCCCTCCTCCCAGCTGGCCTGATTAGCAATGAGTGCCACGCCGGGAAAATTATTAATTTCCATCCCTCAAGTTTACTTCTGGGAAAGTTTGCCAATTAACTCGGCAGCTGCGCTTTCAGAATAAAGGGGATAGAAGTGGAGGGGCCGGGACCGTCCTTGGGGAGGGGCGGCAGGAGCCTGGAGGGCCACCTAGGGCGAGGGCCACTGGCTAGGGGTGGCCCGGTGAGGGGGGCAGCGAGCGAGCTGCGTCTTGGTAAGGGGGGGAGGGCGTGGCCTGGGCGTCTGGGCTCTAACAGGGCCCACGGCTGGTGATGGCGGTGACGTCGCAGCCCTGGGGTGGCCACGGCAGGCGATGGCGGGCCGTGGGCATTGGTGGCCAATGCGGCCAGCATTTTGGGGTTCTCAGATGCCCCGCCTCGTCCTTCATGCCTGCTTTCTTCCCCTCTTTTGTGCACAGCCAGGCCCCTCCACCTTCAGCCCCCCAAAAGGCCCCCCGGGTCGCCAGTGGATGGGGTGGGGGCCGCACAATCCGACGGCCTGGCCTTTCCCCTCGGTCTGTGCGCTGAGTGGGGGCGGGGACTGAGGGCCGACGCCCCCTCCTCGCCACAAGGTCCAGCGACCACAGCAGGAGGGACCCAGGGAGGGCGTGGGGCACGGAAGGAAAGCAGGGACGCCGGCAGGGTGCCAGCAGGTGGCAGCCGGGAGCAAGGGGGCTACTTCCTCGGGGGTATCGGGGCCCTTTCCCAGGCCCGGAGCCTTGGGGTCGCTGGAGACCAGCCCTGCCCAGCAGGGTCGGGGCGCCGGGGATGCCGCCCGAGGCCACTGCGCCGACAGGGAGCAGCCCCGAGTGACTTCTCACCATTTGAAAAGTCCATCTCCCGCCTAGGGCCACGGGCCCTCTCCCTCCGACTACTCCAGTTCTGCTCGGCCCACCCCACACGGAGGGGGCAGCGGCTGCAAGCCCGGCCCTCCATGCCCCAGCAGCCCCCGCCGAGCGCCGGAAGTACTTAGAAACATAAATTAACACAAATAGCATTTTCAAGTCGCAAATAGGAGCCGTTTTATCGTTTTTATTGCGTAACAAGCATTAATGAAGCATAGTCCCTGCCGCCTCGATCGCGTGGGGACTAAAGTTCAGCTCCTGCCATGTGTCACGTCCAGTACCTGGCCCGACACGCGCGTAAATAAATCCACGGGCAGGACGAGGGGAAGGGGAGAGGGGCCGGCGGCAGCAGGGAGCGTCTGGGAGGCCACACTGCGAGGCCGGCCTGCTGGCTGATGGGTCAGCCGCCACCCTGGGGGGGCAGACAGGAAGGGGCCACTTCCACCGGGGCAGGATGGGGTAGGGGAGTGCCCCCAGGGGCGGAAAGGCACAAGGAGGCGGACTGAGAGCCTCCCCAGGCACAGCCCACTTCCCCGCGCTTCCCACGCGCTGCGCGGCAGGCAAGGGGCAGAAGAGCCTTCTCTCCTCTCCGCGGCCAGGCCCGCAGCCCGCGTCTAGCCGGTCAGGTGTGCAGGAGCCACCAGGCACTCCCCACGCCCCCCCGCGGGTGGGGGGCTGCTGGGGTGGGGCCAGAGCCGAGCAGGCGCCACCGTGCCTCAGCCCACCCGGCCCCAGGCCCGTTAATCTTTAACTGCCTCTGGGCCAGAGCTGACCCCAAAAGCAAACAGAGGGGCCGCCTCTCCCGGGCACCGCGGCCACTTGCCAGGAGGGCTCTAGGTGGTGGAGGGGTGAAGTGGCATCTCAAGAGGCCAGTGAGGGGTCGCTGGGGGTGGGCGATACCCCTACCCCCTCCCACCCCGGTGCTGGGGGGCACCAGCCTCTCCCCCAGCGCAGGAAGCTGCAGCCTCTCCTGGGGGCCGTGCCGGGGAGGGAGGCAGATGCCGGTGGGGTGGGCAGCACCCCAAGGTGGGGGCTCCGAAGGCCGAGGCTGGCCCTTGGGGGGGGTACGGACAGGTCTCCCCTCTGGGCGGCGGAGGCCCTGTCTGTAGCCCAGAGAACGCCGGGGAGGAGGCGCTTCCTCCAGAAACCCGCCGGGCTATTGTTACCCTTTCCGAGGCCAAGGATTTTTCCAGGAGGCCGTGACAACCAAAAATAATAGTAATAACGCCCCTCCCCCAACAGCAGGAATTCTGGAAAAACAGCTGCTGCCGCGTTCACGCCCGAGGAAAAAACAAGGTCAGGCGCTGCGGAAGATTTAATTCAGGGTGTGCGCCCGCGGCCGCTCGGCACGCACGCGGCCCGCTCCCTCCCTGCTGCCCGCGCGGGCTCCCGGTGTCGCGGGAAAGGGGCGGGCTCCCCGGGGGCTAAGTCCGCTTTCAACAAACCACCCCCGGGGGAGGAGGGAGGGAGCACCGCCGCCGCGGCCAGGAGCACAGAGTCGGACTTTAATCAGATGCGACGGAAAGGGCCGCGGGGCGTGGGGGCCAGGCTGCGGCACCAGGTCCCCCTGCCCCAGTCCTCGGCGGCCTGGGGGCCGGGTCTTCCCCGCGAGGAGGGGCCGACAGCCTGTCTGGCCAAAGGGGCTGGCGCAGGAGGCCGTGGGTGTGGGGGCATGGCTGGGCCTGGAAAGTTCCTTCGCCGCCGCCCACTCCCCAAGGGCCCGACTCGCCGCTGGCGCTAGAGGGGCCGGGGGTGCTGGGCCCAGTTCTCCCTGCGGCCCCCCGGGCCCAGTCGCGGCGGCGCGGGGCAGGCCTTCCGGGTGCGCACTTGTTTGGCACAAAGTGGCCCGAAAAGCCCGCTCGATTGGGGGGGGGTGCGTGGGCCGCAGGGCCCCGCCCAGTTACTCCCGGGGTGGCTTTCAGGGGGCGCCCACGCGCCTTGCCAGGGGAGCCGTCAGTCGCGGGGGACCCCCGGGCCGGTGCTGGGAGTTTCGACTTTTCCAGGGAACCGGAGGCGCAGGCCCCAAACCCCGCAGGTTGGGAGCCTTCGGGAGCAGCGGCGGACAGGGAGAGAGGGCAGGCCTGCGGGCCCGGCCCTGCGTGGGCGCCCGGCGCGCCCCGGGCGAATCCATAAACACAAATAAATTCCTGGTACTTCCCAAACTAGGGAATTGGGGGTGAGGAGGTGGAAGGGTGGAGGGGGGAACTGGGTTGAGCCCGCTGGTTTTTTACTTTAAAAATTATATATCTTCATGTCACAACCGCTTTTCCTTAAGAGCACAAACATCCAATTTGGCTTGGCGTAATAAAATCAGCCGGAGCTCCCTTAAACGGAGCCATTGCGGAGAATTAAGTTGTGAAATCTAATCTATTATATCCATAAAGGAGAATGCTTTCATTGTAAATTCAGGTTATAAAGAAACCATACCTGGGCCGCCGGCCTCCCTCTTCGGATTTGCTACTTGAAGGCTTATCAAATTACTTCAAAATGTTGGGCTACCCTCTCCGTTTGTCATGGCAACAAAAACTCAACGTGGCAACATTTCTTTTAATAGCCTGAAAAGGTCAGAAACCACCGCCACAAGGGGGTGTAATTAAAAAAAAGCATCCCCCCCACCTCTTCTCTGCGCTGGGAAGGGCGGTTATTATTTTCCCAATGATAATTCGGGTAAAAAAAAAAATAATAAATCTACACGGACCGCGACTTCCTTCAAGTCCTCCCCGCTCCCCGGCTGGGGTCCCGGGTGCAGCTCGGGTGGGTCGCACGCAGGCCCCGAGGGCCGCAGACGCTCGCCTGAGCGGGGCTCCCCTGAGCCGCCTGCACCCCTGCGCGGATGGGCCGCCCTCGGAAGCCGCCGGCTGCGCTCAGGCCTGGCCAGGCCAGACAAAGGCGTCGCCGTCGAGGGCGCAATCGCCGCCACCCTCCCGGCGCCTGTCCCAAGGGAGCTTGGAGAAGGAAAGAGGGCACAGCCTAACATCTGTTTGGCCTGCAAGCCGGGCGCGTGGGAGGGGGGTGCGCTGCCCTTCCCCGGATGAGGGGTGCAGGGTCTCCCGGCCCACCCCTCCCCGTCCAATACCTTGTCCACATCTGAGGATTAATCTGAGAAGTCCAGGCTTGAGCTGAGGGACGTCGTACACTGCCCAGAAATAGGGGTAACCAAGGCCTCAGAGCCGCTGCTCCCTTAAAGGGATGTTTAGGGGGACGGCGAGAGGATCGAGAAGTTTCGAAATTCCCAGGAAAACTGGAGAACGCGGCCTTTGTCAGGTCCGAGAAAAACATTAATGAGGCGCGGGCGGAGTGTCTTGCTTAGGCCTCCAGCGCGCCCCGTCTAATCTTCGGTTTCCACCCAATTATTTTTTCCCTGCCACTTCCAACTCGCTGTCCGGAGAGGGAACAAAGAGAGGAGGGTGGGGGTGGGGACGCCAGGCCGCGGCAGAGGGGTCAGGGCGAGGGGTGAGGGTGGCGGGGCAGGGGCTGGCGCATGGGGGCCCGCACCGCAGCCGGCGCGCCTCCGGCACGGCTTGAGGGAGGAGGCGCCCAGAAACGCCACGGGGCCGCGGGAGAACGAGAAACCGCCTTTCCCCGCCTGGCAGAGGAGGGGACGATCCGAGCAGGTCCTGGCGGCCTGGCCCTCGGCAGGGAGGGCCGGGAACGGCCTGGTTTCTTTCTCCCCGAGAGGAAGAGCCGCCCAAGCGGGCCAGAAAGGAGCGAAGTTACACTTTTCATGTTAAAAAAAAAAGAAATTCTAAATGAAAAAAATGAGTCCAGGGGTTCCCACCCGCAAGTCAACAAAAACCTGGGACGACTGGAGTCGGGGGCCGTGAATCCGCGGGAGCCGGGCGCCTTGACGGCTGGCCGAGCTCTCGGTGCTGAGAAAATGGTCCTCGCTTGGTCGGACGCGGGTCTGCGCCGGGGGCGCCGCGCCGGCCGCGCCAGCGGGGACGCGCACAGCGAGGACGCCCCGACCCCGCGTCTCTGTCCCCGAAGCTGCGCTCCGTGCCTCCCCCACCCCCAAAAGGGGCCCGTCTCGCCGCAGCCCGGAGCCCCGACTCGGGACGCGCCGCCCAGCCCAATGGCTGCGCTGCTAGCACCGGCCCCGACTCGGCCGGGGGCCCCTTTCTTTGGGACCCCAACTTGGGTGAAAATCCTCGGGGTGCGCGGGACTGGGAGCCGAGGCATTTTCAAAATCGTGCGCCCTCGGACTGGGGCGCTTCGGCATCCTCAGCACACCCCCCCTTCGCCTTTTGTTCTGACTTGGGGGGCACAATATGACACGCACCCCTTAACCACCAAGCCCCTCGACTTCCAGTCTTCTACCCCACACGGCAGGAAAGACATTGCGCGCCATAGGGGTTTCCTCCCCGGCCGAGGCCAAATTTGCAATTTCCCAAGCACTAGGGCTCCTCGTCTAAAAGTCTTCAAACATCTCCCCCCTTCCCAAAAGGCGAATGTGTAGAGAATGTGGCACAGTAGCGGGTCTCCGGCTGAGCTGCCTCGAATTTGGGGGTGGGGGGAGGAAGGGAAGGCGAGTTCTCTCCCGAAGAACCCCAAAGAAAGAGCGCGCCCTCGCCGCCCACCCCCCAGGCTTCCTCCTTGCCGTCGACCGCGGCCCTTCCCGCGCCCGGGCCGGGGAGCTCCAGGTGCGCACTCAAGCCTTCGCCCCCCGACGGCCCTCCGAGGCCTTCCTTTGTTAGAAGTGGCCAGGGGGAGGGGACGGGCCCGCGGCGGGGCCCCGGGCTGGGAGGGGGCTCCTCCCGGGGGAGCGGCCCGGCTCGTCAAGACCCGGGGGGCACGGGGTCCCCGGCGAATTCCACCGAGCGCGCCGCAGGGGCAGGGCCCCGCAAGGCGCAGCGCCGCGCCTCCGAGACGGGGGTGCGCGCCCCGGGCCCCGCGCCGGGCCGAGAGACTCGCTTAGGACGAAGGCTGCGCCCCCCGCCGGGCGGCCCTCGCTCCCTCCCGGCGCGCGAAAGAAGGAAAACGCACGTACCTGGCGACGCTCCGAGCGAGGCTCGCGGCCGCCACCTGCGAGGGGCCCCCAGAAGCACCGCCCTCCCGCCCCGCGCCGCCCCCCGCGGGCCGCCTCCCGGGCGCCAGGGCTCGCGGGCCCGCATCAGCCCGCGGCTCGGCGCTGGGGTCCCCGGCCCGGCAGGCCTGGCGTCTCCGGCCGCGGGATCCGGGTTCGGGCCTGGGGCGCGGCCCCCTCGGCCCCGCCGAGCTGCGGAGCCGGACGCGGAGCCCTCGGGGAAGACGCGGCGGCCGCGCGACCCGCAGAGCCCGGGCGGGAGGACGCAGGAAGGAGGGCGGGCGCCGCGGGCCCCGCGCGCCGCCGGAGCCCCTGCGGGAGCGGCCCCCAGAGCAGCCCGCGCCAGCCCCGCGCCCGCCACCTTAAATCCCGCGCCCGCCACCTTAAAGCCCGCGCCCGCGCCGCCCCCCTCCGCTCGCGCCGCCCCGCCCTCGCCCGCGCGCCGCCCAATCGCCGGCCGCCGCCGCCGCTTCCTTTGTCTGTGCCGCGGCCGCGGGCCAATGGGGTGGCGCCGAGGCGCGGGCGGTGCGCGGCGCGGCCAACGGGCGGCGGGCGGCCCCGGGGCGGAGCGGCGGGCCCGCGCGGGGCGGGGTGTGCGCAGGCGCCCTGCGTCCGCGCCGCTGTCGCCGCGGAGGGGCCCCGCGGGGCTGGGCGGCTGCGGCGCTTCCCGCGCGAGCCGGGTGCCGCCGAGGACGAGCCGTCAGCCGCGGGCAGGGCGGGTGCTCCGCGGCCCGGTCCTCGGGGGACCCCGCGGCTGGGTGACCTTGCGAGAGGACTCTCACGGCTCAGGGGGCGGTCGCCGGGGGGCGCGGGCCACAGCTGGGTCTCACCTCCGCGCGCGGCCGAGCCCCAGGGGCAGGGGAGGGCGGGGGCCCTGCGGTGCCCCGGGGCAGGGGGAAGAGTGGAGCCCCCCTTGGGAACAGGCGGAGCGGTGGGCGCCCTGGCCAGGGAGGGCCTGGCTGGACGGCAGCAGGGTCCCCCGCGCTTCCTGCCCACTGCCCGAGGGCAGGTGCGGGGCTCTTAACTCCACCAGAGGGAAGAACCACATCATAGGCTCTTGGGAGTCCCAGGGAGGCGATTTTCAAACTTTCCTTGGTTTCCAAATCTTGGTTCAAAATGAAATCACTAATAAACCAAAAGAGACCTTGAGCCAGGCAGACTGCATGGCTCAGCCCGAAACGAGACGTAGGAGCGTGAACCTGGCCTTGTCACAGACGCAGACACCCAGGGCCAGCCGGCTCGGCCTGCGAATCCTGGGCCCCATGCCGCTGGCCCTGCTCTCGCCCAGCCACCAAGCGGCTCCTTGCTAGTAAGTTCACCCACCAGTGAGCTCTCAGGCCCCTCCTCGAGCTCCTCGTTCCCAGGGCCATAGGCGTCCTGAGCCAGGAGGGAGCTGAGCCTGGAGGCCCCTCACAGCGGTCCGACCTCGTCCAGCCCCGGCTGCCACCCACCACCCGTCATGCTGCCTGAACGTGTGGCTTCCTTGAGATTAAGCATCCAAGCGGATTTAGAAGCCGCAAGGGGCTTGAGTCAAAATGGCAGTCCAGGCCCTTTCCAGCAGCCTCCCCTGCCACCCTCAATCTCTGGAAATGATAGGACTCCCCTGCCACCCTCAATCTCTGGAAATGACAGGAAAACATTTCATGTCCGTTATTGTCAGAGCAAGAAGGGGTGACCTCAGCAGACCAGAAGCCCCGACAGTCCTTGAGAGATGGGAGATGGTTGCTCTGGCGGGGGGGGGAGAAAGCCACAGCCCTAAAAGCCTGGAGGCAAAAACTACTGGCAGGTGGCAGGAGCGCCAAGGGACCCTGGGGCAATTTAAGGGTGACTGGCTGGGGTACCTTTGGGGGCTCAGCCTCACCCCAGCCTGGGAAGGGCAGGGAGTCCCCCATCCCCAGAGCAGTCACTGATGCTCACTGCAGCTTGCTGGACGCTCTGACACACACGGGGCCCTCAGACCCAGCAGAGAGCACACCTGGACCTGCCCACCCCAAGAGAGGGCCCGCACACCCTACACAGAACTGGGGGCGGGGGGCAGGGACTGCCGCTGCCCACTGTGCCCTGCCATGGGGCTGGACTCCATCTCCCAGGTCCCCGTGCAGGGGCGTGGCCACGCCCATGCGTTTCCACAAACGGGGCCCTACACAGCAGCATTTTATTCTCTCGGGGTGTCAGAAGGACCAGGCTCTCCCTGAAGGCTCTAGGGGAGGGTCCCCGTGGCCTGGCCCTGGCTCCGGTGTTTCTGGCCATCCTTGGTGATCCTTGGCTTGTGGCAGCATCGCTCTGTCCTCTGCCCTCATTGTCACCTGGCCTCCTCCTCTTACAGACACCTGGCATTGCGGTTAGGGTGCACCCTAAATCCAGGATGATTCACCCTAAGACCTTTAACTAATTACATCTACAGAGACCTTTTTGTTCAGGTAAGGTCCCGTTTGCAGGTTCTCAGCAGACGTGTTTTCTGGAGCCACCAAGCTCCACGGAGCTGAGCAGAAGTGACATGTACCCCTTCCACGCCTGGCCCACACCTCCCCCCCACTCTTCCCCCTTCCTTGGGCTCAAGCAGTGACATCCCGAGTGACCTGGGAAGCTTCTCACGGAGGAAAGCGGACTCCCCGCCAGCCCGGGGCCCCGAATGCCTGCAGGAGTGGACGCCGCCATCCCTCGGAACCCTTGTCCCGGGCTCCCTTCTGCTTGAGCAGTTACATCCAGGTCTGTCTATGCAGCAGTTTCAGGTGAGCAGCCCGCGGTGGTCCCAGCCCCTCACTCCCTTGAAGCACGTCATACGCCGCCCCCCCTGCCGTGGCGGCGTGGTGGGTGGAATGCAGACCGCATGCTCGTGGGAGGCCACTGGCCTGAGGAGGGGGTGGGAACCCAGGGCAGACCTAAACCCGGCCTGGGGTCCAGCCCGGCTCTGCAGACACCCCCTGACCCGGGAGTGTGAGAATCGCTGACTGCTGTTTCAAGCCACTGAGCTCTGGAGTTGTTTGTTGTGACAAGAGCTGACAAGCACATGTGACGGGTACAGAAACTGATACTGGGGTGCTGCTGGGACAAAGCCCTGAGGTACGTGGCGTTGGCTTAGTGGTTGGATTGTGGATGGCAGGGGGGAGCTGGGGCGCTGTGGGGAGCTGGGGCGCCGGATACCCCTTGGGTGGTGGCAAAGCCTTTGGTAAAACTGGGAAAGTAGGAAGGAGCCAGAATGGGCCGTGGGTTCGCCATGGCTGCTTTCACATGGTCTCAGGAGAACGGGATGGCCGGAGATAGAAAGGGCTACGCGAGCCCAGGAGGGTGGCACCCGCGGACGGGCCAAGCCGAGCGTGCACCTCAGCCCGTAGGCAACAGTCGCCGCTGTGCAGAGGCCTCCCGGTGCTCGGTCGAACGAAAGTGCCCCGGCCCGCGGCAGAGAGCAGGTAAAGGATGGGGCTGGGGGTGCCGATAACAGGGTCACTTGTCATTCAGCGAGACCCCAATGAAGGGCAGCTGGATGCCCCGCTCACTGGTCCCCAGGCTGCTCTAGATTGCCAGGGGTCCTGCAATGGCGAGGCCAGGGTCGGGGTCTCTCCTACAGAGCGGGACAGCAGCGACGTCCATGTACTCATGTACTCATCTCGTCGTCCCTGGACGTACTCCTCGCACGAGAGTTCATAGGGCTGAACAGTTAAGATGCGGGCCCTTTTATATCTGTATATTATACTCCAGTCAAAAGTTTTAAAATGCTCTAACAGAAAAATGCTAACAAAAAAGAGCACGTGTAGTAATATTAATAAAAGACAAAAATAATTCAACATGAAAGTCATTTAAAGGGACAAAAACTGTATTTTGTTTATACTCACAGAGCTATGTCGGTTCTATCAGCTGTTGCTATAACTGCTCAGCTGTGAACAAGTTCACACACAATGGGCTGTGGAAGCAAAGGGTCCATTGCATGCAGTAAGAAGGGCAGAGGCTAGGAGCCCAGGATTAATGCAGCTGCCTGAGGAAATCTTTACAGGCCCAGATTCTGTCTTTTGGTGGCAGCTGGCAGTTCTCCTCATGGTTGCAGTATGGCTGCTGCACCTCCAGTCATTGTGTCCTGCATCCAGGAAAGAAGGGAGGGTCGGGAGAGAAAGCTTATCAGGCTTCTTCTCCTTTATGCTTAAGGAAGAGAAGTCCTCGTGGATTTCTGCCTGCATCTCCTAGAAGACAATTTAATGTAGACTTTTCGTTTTGTTTGTGCAGAGTTGGACCTAGCATTTCTCATAATTTTAAAAATCTCCGCATTTGTGTTTTCGGTTCCCTTGTTGCTAGCGTGCGCTTTTGATTCTTCTCCCCCCACCCGGAGGTGGCCTCCTCCGTCGGTTGCCTCCTCTCTGCTGTATCCTGTTATTTCCTTCTTTCTCAACTGGGTTTTTCTCCTCAGCTTATAAACATGCTCAAGTTTCTCTCATCCTAAAAGTAAACAATATCACCATCAACAACGACCAGCCAACCAAAAACGCCTCCCCTAACACCAGCCGCCTCTCTGGTGACTCTCCCCTTCCCCTCTCTTCTTGGCAAAGCACCTGGAAGCATCTATCCCAGGGCTTGTCACCCCACCCGGAGCCGCTGCAGACTAGTATGTTGGTAAAATACAATAAAAGGACGGGGAACATGAAATGAAAAACCCAAGACGTCCAGAACGCAGTCCTGACTCTTCATTCCTAGATCCAGCAGACGCCGACTTCGCCGCCGAGCTGATGGCAAGCTCCTAGGGGCTTGCTCTCTATTTCTGCACTTAGCTTGACGTGCACGAGTCACCAGCAGTTCAGGGACGGGCCCTGGGCCGTGGCCTCGCTTGCGAGAGCAGCCCTGAGGGCTCCTTGCCAGGGCTGGGCCACCCACACGCTCGCGGCGCCCGGCAGCCAACTGGCTCCTGCTTCCACCTCCCCTTGCCCTGGCAGACGTCTCCGGAGACTTCCTACAACCGCTCAGCCTTTATCTGCCTGGGCGCTTCCTTCTGGAAGCCTTCTGCGCCTTTCCTGCTTGTCCTCCTGCCTCTCTGGCTCTTTTCCTATTGGTCTCCGTCAGGGGTCCCTCTCCAGAATGTGGTTTCTGGACCCGCATTCTCTTCCCTCCGATTGCGTTCTCTGGATGAGCTCCTCGTGGGTGGGATTTCAGTCACCCGAATCTGGGTGCCAGCAGCAGCCTCTTTCAACCCTTCCCTGCCCATGGGGCCCCCTCCACTTGGATGTCCCCAGGCACCGCATGGTCAACACAACTGCATCGGTTAGGATTCCTGGGCCTACTCGGGAGGGTGTTGGCTGGCTCAGGGATTGGAGGGGAGAGCCTCACAGCCAGGCACCCCACAGACAGGAACCTGGGATCAGGTGGCGGAGCCTTGGCATTCTACTGGGCTTTCACCATTGGGGTGCATCTGTGTGCTCCAGTCGCTACTGCTGCCTAACAATCCTAAAGCATAAGTGGCAGAACAACCATCTTAGGCACACAGCTTCTGAAGGTCAGGAATTTGGAAGGGGCTTGCCTCTGCTCCGTGGTGTCCGTTGGGGACGACTTGAATGGGCCAGTGGCTGGAATCATCTGGAAACATGGTCATTCATGTGCCTGGCAGTTGATACTGGCTGATGCCTGGAACCTCAGCGGGACTGGTGAGTAGAGCTCCTGCACGTGCCCTCGCCATGAGGCCGGGGCTTCCTTCCAACATGGCAGCGTGTCGGGGCGCTCAGGGCTCCAGGGGCTGGCGTCCCGAGAGCAGCAGCTGGAGGCTGC
This sequence comes from Cabassous unicinctus, assembly GCA_029593785.1. Classification (NCBI taxonomy): domain Eukaryota; kingdom Metazoa; phylum Chordata; class Mammalia; order Cingulata; family Chlamyphoridae; genus Cabassous; species Cabassous unicinctus. The sequence continues at coordinate 1,595 of JAQZBX010030739.1, read as the reverse complement.
ATGGCCTTTTTTAAAAAATATTTGTTTATTTATCCCCCCCTTGCTGCTTGTGCTTGTTGTGTCTGTTTGCTTTGAGTTTTTCTGTGTCTGCTTGTCTCCCTTTTGTTGCGTCATCTTGCTGCGCCAGCTCACCGCACCGCACAGGCCATCAACACGTCGCACCGCATGGGCTGGCTCGCCTTCACCAGGAGGCCCCGGGAATCGAACCCAGGGCCTCCCACATGGTAAACGGGAGCCCAGCCACTTGAGCCACAGCCGCTTCCCGTGACCAGCCAAGCAAGTCGCTAAGGCCCGGCCGAGGGGAGGGACACAGACATAGAGCCACTCCCTGCTGAGAGGAGAACCAAAGCATTTGTGAACCTGTCTTAAAACAAACGGGAGGCTCTCTCTGCCTAGGGAGGCCCACACCAAATCTTGGTGTGTATTTCCATCTTTCTCTCCCATTTCTCAGCAAGCTCTGTTCTTTCCCCCATTCCCCAAAAAATTCTTTTTACTGGCCTAAAAAAAAAAAAAAAAAACGGGAAACGGTTTCCAAATTTCTGTCCTTCAGCTCAAGATTCAAAGTTCCCGGGAGAGAAGGTCAGACTGTGACAGTCCCCCCATGTGCAGAAGAGTCCCCAGGAGGGCTCATTTTAGGGCCGGATTCCTGGCCAGGAAATGAGGTTCCTGAATTTGGGGTGGGGTCCAGGAGGCCTCAGGGATTCTGGCGCGGGATGCAGGGGCCCCCACGTGGAGGGGCGTCGGGGGATTTCCGCCCGCTCCTCACAAGACGTGAATGGGCAGTTGAGGGGCAGCAGAGGCCCTGGCCAGAGGCCTCCTCCAGGTGGGGCCTCTGCTCGTGGTCCGTGAGCTTCGGATCCCACGTCGCCATCCTCACGCCCACCTCGGCCAGCGCGGGGCCTGGATGGGTGGCGAGGGGCTGATGTGAGCAAGGGGTCCGCGTGAGAGTAAGGGGCGGCCTGTGGCATCCTTGAGGGAGTGTGATGAGGGGATGGGAGGCTGGGTGGAGCAGGAGGGTGAGGTGTGTTACATCCACGGGACTGCGTGGCCACTGCCTCCTCGGTCCCCGGCGACCCTCCTGGCTTCCTGCGTTGTCTGTGCATCAACCTCGTCTAGGCCCCTTCCGAGCTGTGAGCCACGGGAGGGCGGGTGCCTCGTTTCTCCATCCCCAGCCCCCGCACAGAACTTTGCACCCAAAACCAAAGAACTGGGGCGTGCGGGCGGAGGCCAGCGGAGGCCAGAGGAGGCCGAGGATCTGAGAAGCTGTATCTCTTCCCGCAGGCCCTGCAGCAGGCCCGAGTCTCCATCCCTGGCAAACGGCAGGACCGACTCAGGGTCTGGCTGGAACGCAGAGGCCTGGGCCAGGCCAGCAACTCCCACTCAGAGGCTCCGGAGGAGGGAGGAGAGCCAGGGCCTGGGTTCTTCAAAGCTCTCTTCACTTTATTTAAGGCTGTGCAGAGGTGTTTCACAGAATCAGCACGTGCGCTTAGCAACGACACGAATCACATCTCCAGACTAGCCACATGAAATACCAGTCGGCATCATTTTAATTAATCACTGCAGAGCCACATGCATTTGCAAGAAATCATCTGGAG
>JAQZBX010030738.1:0-26655 GCA_029593785.1 Cabassous unicinctus | reverse complement strand
AAAAAAAAAAAAAATCTTTTACACGTTTTTCAAAATTTGGTTGTTTTCTTATTGTGATATGAGATCATAATATATTCTAGATATAGGACTTTTCTCAGAAATGCATTTGCAAAGATTTTCTCCAAGTCTGGAACTTACCTTTTCATTTTCTGAAAGGGTCTTTGGAAGAACAGAAATTTTTAATTTTGAAAAAATCCAATTTATCTTTTTTTTTTTCTTTTATAAGTCATGTCTTTTATGTTTTACCTAAGACAACTTTGCCTAACTTAAGCTCACAAGGATTTTTTGCTATGTTTTCTTCTTGATGTTTCAAATTTTAACTTTTACATTTAGGTCTATGATCCATTTTGAGTTTATTTTTATATATGGTACAAGGTAAGAGTTGAGGTTCTTTTTTTTATTCTTTTGCATATGGAGTCTGTTTGTTCCAACAGCATTCATTGAAAAGACTTTCTTTTCTCCCTTGAATTATTATTTCATTTGTCTAAAATCAATTAACTATATATGTATGGATCTATTTTTGGATTTTGTACTGTTCCACTGATCTATATGTTAGCCTATACCAGAACCTCACTTTCTTGAAATACTGTAGCTTTATACTAAGTTATGAAATCGTCTTATGAGTCTCTGAACTTTGTTCTTTTTCCAAAATTGTTTTGTTTTTTTGGGTCTTTTGCTTTCTCATATTTTTACAAAAAGCTTTCTGAGATATTTATTGAGATTGCTTTAAATCTATAGCTCGGTTTGGGGAGAATGGACACCTTAACTATATGATTTCTTCCAGTCAATGAACATGTTCTATATAGCTCTCCATTTATTTAAATATTCTCTAATTTCTCTCACCAATGTTTTATAGTTTTCAGAATACAAATCTTACACTTATTTTGTTTGATTTATCCATGGATATTTCACTTTTGATAGTATAATATTTTTTTAATTTTCAATTTTCAGGTTTTTTTGCTAATATATAGAAATAAAATTGATTTTTTTTTTTTTTTTTAAGGAGGTACTGGGGATTGAATCCAGGACCTCATACATGGGAAACAGGTGCTCATTAGCTATAATAACTTTCTTAGATTCTTTGGAGTTTTCTACATAGATTATAATTTCATTTGTAAATAAACACAGTTTTATCTCTATCTAATCTTTATACTTTTGATTTCTTCTTCTTGCCTTATTGCACTGACTAGGTCCAGTAAACTGTTGAATAGGAGTAGTGACCTACTTGTCTTTTTCCTGATCTTAAGGGGAAAGCAATCAGTATTTCACCATTAAATAAGATGTTAACATAAGATTTTCTTAGATGTTCTTTATCATGTTGAGGAAGTTTCCTTCTATTCCTAATTTTCTGTGTATATTTATAATGAATGGATGTTGAATTTGTCAAATGCTTTTTTCTGCATCCCTGGAGATGATCATATAGTTTTACCTTTTTTAGTGATAAATTACATTGATTGGTTTATGAAGGTTGAACCAACCTTGCATTTCTGGGATAAACCCCACTTGCAAATTGTGTATTAACTTTCTTATATATTTCTGGATTTTATTTGCTAATATTTTGTTAAGTAGTTTTGCATCTGTTTTCATGAGGGATAATGATCTGGAGTTTTCTAGTAGTATCTCTCTCTGGTATTTATATTAGGTAATGCTGACCTTATAAAATAAGTAGGGAGAACTCTCTCTTCTTCTATATTCTGGAAGAGTTTCTGGGGAATTAGTATTGTTACTTTCTTAAAACTTAGTAGAATTCACAAGTGAGGTTATCTGGGCCTTAAGTTTTCTTTCATGGAAGCTTTTTAGCCATGAACAGCCTTAGAAATAAAGCTATTCAAGTTATCTATTTCTTCTTGAGAGAATTTTGGCAGTTTATGTCCTTTATCTAACTTTAAAAAAATAATTGGCTTAAAGTTATTCATAAAATTCCTTATTATCCTTTAAATGTCTTTTGGAGCTGCAGTGATGCCCCTCTCTTTAATTCCTGATATGGGCAATTTGTTTCTTCTTCCTTTTCTTCTCAGTCAGTCTGGATAAAGTTCATTTCATTGTTTTTTCAAAGAATCAGCCTTTGGTTTCATTGTTCTCTATTGCTTTTCTGTGTCCAATCTCATTAATATCTGAGTTTAATTTTATTATTTCCTTCCTTCTGCTTGCTTTGGGTTTAATTTGCTCTTATTCTTTTATTTGAAGCCTTTCTTCCTTTTCTGTAAGCATTTTAATGCTATCAGTTTCCATCTAAACACTGCTTTTGCTGCATCCATAAGTTTTAATGTGTTTTGTTTTCACTTTTGTTTAATTCTGAGTATTTTCCAATTTCCTATGTGATTTTCTCTTTGACCCATGGGTTAATTAGACGTGTGTGGATTAATTTTCAAATATTCAAAAATCTTCCATATATCCTCTTGTTATTATTTTTTATTTTAATTATAGTCAGAGGACATTCTTTTTATGATTACAGTTATTTTAGGTTTGCTAAAGTTTGTTTTATGGCCAAGAATATGTCCATATGCACTCAAAAGAAAATCTGTATTCTGCTGATGTTTATATAGTGTTCTATAAATATCAATTAGGTCAAGTTGGAGGATAGTGTTGTTTAGCTCTTCTATGTAATTACTGGTTTTATATTTGTTTCATCAATTACTGAAAAGAGTATTGAAGTCTCAATGAAAATTGTGTATTTGTCTGTTTCTCTTTTAGGTTTTATCAGTTTTTGCTTAGTTTAATTTGAAGTTATATTCTTAGTTGCATACACATATACGAATGATATGTCTTCTTGATTACTTGTCCCTTTAGCATTATAATGTCCATCTTTATCCCTGGCACTGTTTCATGTTCTGAAGTCTACTTTGCCTGATATTAAAAAATCCACTCCACCTTTCTTTAACATTGGCATGGTATATGTTCTTCTATCCTTTAACTTTTTTTTGTTGTTCTTTTTTTCCTTTAACTTTTAACTTATCTATTTCTTTATAATTAAAGTATGTTTAAAGACTCTTTGGTTCTTGCTTTTACACCCAGTTTGAAATTATTCAATAATTTAATGTAATTATTGATATGCTTGGATTTAAATCTACAATCTTACCCTCATCATAACTCTTTAACATGCTAACTTGTATTTCTTGTTTTTAGCTTATTTTTCTCATTTTTAACTCATTTAATTTATTCTTTATAACCCTTTTTAAACCAGTTACCAAAAAAGTATACAATTGTTGCAAACAAACAAGCAAACAAAACTTAGAAGTCTCATAAAAGCACAAATAATATGATTTAAATTACCTACAGCCCTTTAACATTGGGACTAAATATTTTTGACATTATAATACATGCATAATATTTTCATACACTACATACTTCTTTGTAGCCTGTGTAACACTTTCCTGTGCTAGTGACTATTTTTCTGTTACTTATTTTATGACTGCTGAGTATTTCCCACTACAGCTGATTCATCATTAACTTAATTGTATCCTATTACTACATGCTTGGATTTCCCCCAAATTCCTGCCATTATTACAGAATGTGCATAATTTTGTACAGGATTATTTCCTTTGTCTTTTAGCTTACGTCATCTTGATTGTTGGCCTTATTGTTGATCCTGTGAAAGCAATATGTCTGCTTTTATCTGGCTGCTTTTAAGATTTTTTTTTTTTTGGTTTACAGCAGTTGCACTATCATGTGCCTACATGGAGTTTTTTTTTCATATTTACCTTGCTTAGACTTTGTAGAACTTCCTGAATCTTGGCTTGATATCTTTCAACAATTTTGAAAAATTCTCAGATATTTTTCTTCAAATGGTGATTCTTATCTTCTAGTACTCTAATTACATCGATGTCATGCTTTTCCACCATATGTCATATGCCTCTTGTGTATTTTTTCCTACTCTTTTTTCCTAATCTTTTTCTCTGTGCTTCAATCTGGATATTTCCTATTGATGAATCTTGTCTTTACTGAGCTTCTCTTCTGCTACATCTAAAATTCTGTTAAATCCATCTATTGAATTCTTAATTTGAGTTTGGTATTTTTCACTTATACAATCACCATCTGATTCTTTTTTTAAAATAATTCCAGTTCTCTCTCTCTCTTTCCCTTTATTTTTTCCCCTTGAACATATCTAAATTGCTTGTGGATCTGTTTCTATTTTCTGGGGTTTTTTCTTCTTACTTTTCAGTACTTTGGTCCTATTTCCTGCTATGCCTAGGAGTTTTTTAATTGAATGACAGACATTATACAGGAAAAATAGAGATTGTCTGGATGACGACTTCTTCCAAAGAGGATTTAATTTTCTGGCAGAAAGATGGAGATTGTTCAAATCAAGGTTGATGTGTTTCTGCCTTGCCCCTACTCCTAGATAGTATTCCTAGGGTTTCAGTTCAGTCCCTGTGGTATTTACCAGACCCCTTCAACCTTGGTGAACCCTGAAATCCAGCCTCTGATTCCACTGTGCTACAAGGTCAATGAAATCTTTGCTTACCTCAGCTTCTGCTCTCACCCGTCACGTGCAGCTTTGGAGTTGACATATAATTCAAGGGAAAATTACATACAGAAATATAGGTTTACTTCTATGCTGTTTCCTCCTCTCTGGGATTTTGGTCTCTCAGCTACCTTGGCAGCCTCAAACTCCAACCTCTATTTCCCCAATGAGACTGCCCAAGCCCCATGCCACTGCTTCCTGCTTGGCCTCTCTTTGCCTTACAGTTAATTGGCAAATTCCCTGAGAGAGAAAGTGAATTTTCCCTCAAATCCTAGCTACTAGTTTTTGTTTTTGTTTTGTTTTCTGACATCTCAATTTGTGGCCCCCTCCAAAGATGCCCATGTGCATCCTAGATTTTCTGGGTGAGCCCAGTCTAATCACATAACCTCTTCAAAGCAGAAGACAGAGACAGAAGAGTGGGTTAGACAGATGCAGTGTTAGAAGTATTTGACATCAGCTGGCTTTGAAGATGGAGTAAGCGGGCCATGAGCCAAGAGCCAAAGAATGCAGCGGCATCTATACCAGGCCTGAGCTTACAGCCAGCAAGAAAAGGAGGACCTCAGTCCTACAACCACAAGGAAATGAATTCTGCCAACAGCCTAAATGATGAGGAAACAGACTCTCCCTTACAGCCTCCAGACAGGGATGGAGCCTGCCAACACTTTGATTTTAGTTCAGTAAGACCCATACCAGACTTCTAACCTACTAGAACTGTAAGACAATAAATTTATGTTGTTTAAGATGCTAAATGTATGGCAATTTGTTGCAGAAGCATAGAAAACTAATACATAATTGTTTTTGGATCTTGTCCAACTTTTATAGTTACCCTTAGTTAAAAGATTAGTCCATCCTAGCTGGATGTATCAGTCAAGGTTCACAACGGAACCAAAATCACTGTGAGTTTATGGGATAAGGATTTTATTATGGGAATCAGACCTTACACAGTTGTGGGGAGAACTGGGGAAGTGAAAGCCTAGCAGGGAGTTGGAGGATCAGAGAGTCACCAACCAGTTAATCTGAAAAGCAAAGCACAACCAGTTTCCAAAATGGAACTACAAAGTGAAGACTCATGGGAAAGCCTATAGAAAGTTGTGCTTCTCTATAACTACCACCTCTGTGGAACCACCACTGAGTGTCTGCTAGTAAGCCTGGGGCCACTGTCTGTCAGCCGGGTCAGCAGTAGGGAAAATAAACTAATATAGAGACGGGAAGAGTGAAGACAAACTGGAACCTGCCATTACCTCTGCCTCTGTCTGTAACTGCATCTAAAACCACCATGGACTTGAAAGATTAATAGCTGCTTCACTTCCACCTTCCAAATATTGCACAAATTCTTCTTCTGGCCAAATATAACTCAGAACCATGTATGGAAGGGGGTTCTGGAAAAATAATGTTTCAGCTTCATCAAATTGATATAGTACCATCCACTACAGTCTACCCCTTGTCAACTTGGCACCTAACCATATCTCTTTTAGCCATATTTAATTTCCAAACAAAGACAATAGCAAAATCATGCTTTTACCTAGCATGCTGCATGCTAACACTGTCCTCCAAAAAGACTATAAATATCTTTGTGGTCTTCCTCCTCAAAACCCATAACCCCAGTCTAATCATGAGAAAAACATCAGAAAAATTCCAGTTGAGGCACATTCTCCAAAATACCTGACCAGTACTCCTCAAAATTATCAAGATCATCAAAAACAGTCTGAGAAACTTTCAGCCAAGAGGAGCCTAAGAAGCATAACATAAATTTAATGTGGCATCCTGGATAGGATTCTGGGACAGAAAAAGGACATTAGGTGAAAACTAAAGAAATCTGAATAAAATATGGGCTTAGGTTAATAACAATGGATCAATTTTGGTTCATTCATTGTGACACATGTACCATACTAATGTAAGATAAAAATAGGGTAATCTGGGTATGGGGTATATGGAACTTCCTATACTATCTTATAACTTTTCTGTAAATCTAAAACTATTCTAAAATTAAAAGTTTATTTTTTAAAAAGGGAGATATAAAGTCACATGTCACTTTATCCATTTTAGGGAGATGTTTGTTCTTCTTTTTGCTAAGTTCCACTTGGTATCTATAACTTATATCCTGAGATATATGACTAGCCCCATTTATCACCTCTTAGATAAGTAGGGAAATGGGAGAGGAGGAAAATAAACAGAATTGTTTAATATGTAAACAAATATGCTGTATTCATTTCAAAGGAAGCAATACTCATAACGACTATGGCCATCATTTCTGTAAGTACTCCAGTGGTCATAGCTAGTATTTATAAATTCCTTCTCCCACTACCCAGTCCATATTCCCTTCACCCTTTGCTGGTCATGGCTCTTGCTTGATGGAGTGATCCTGACTCTTCCTCTTTCCGTTATCTTTTGCTGTATAAAAAACCACCCCAAAACTTAGTGACTTAAACCAACAATAATTTATTGTTACTCATGATTCCAGGGGTCAGGAATTCAGGCAGGCCTTGACTTGGTGGTTCTTCTGCTCCATGTGGCATCATTGGGTCATTACTCAAGTGTATTCAGTGGGCAGCAGAGCAGGGCTGGAAGAATCAAGAGGGATTCATTCAGAAGTTTGGCACCTCCGTGCTCCCACACATGACCTCTCTCTTTGCATGTGACTGGCTTTGGCTTCCTAATAGCATGGTGATCTCAACAAAATCAGAGTTATAAAGCAACTGGATTCCAAGAGGGAAAAGCAGTCAGTTCTCTTAAAGCTTGGTTCACAAGTTCCACAACAGTACTTCTGCTACACTTTGCTGTCAAAGCTAGTGCTAGTCACAAGGCCAGTCCAAATTAAAGAGGAAGAGAAATAAACTCTACCTCTTGATAAGAGAAACAGCAAAGAATTTGTGGCCATCCTTAATCTACCACATTAGATGTGGAAATCCCCAGTGATTTCCTTTAGTGCATATTCCTAGAATTGGTGTTGCTGCATCAAAGATATTTCCCCATTTTAAAAACTTGACACATATACAAAGGGCCCTCCATTCAGGCTTTACCAGTTTACATCCTCATAAGCAGTGTTGGAATATGTCAGGTTCTCTGTGCCTTCACCATACTAGATGTTATTATTCTTTATAATCTTTTCCTCTTTATTGACAGGGCAATCTTATCGTTGCATTTATTTACATTTTTTAATACCATTGAGGCTGAACAATTTTTCACGTATTCACTGGCCATGTGTAGATGTCGTTGTTGTTATGTTGTTTTTGTTTTTAATTGCCTAATCATTTACTTTTCCCATTCTTCTTATTTTGGGCTATTTCTTGTTTGAGTGTTGATTTTGGTCTGATATCTGGGTTATTAAAGTTTAATTGACCTCAGACAACCCTACTAAGTTTTTTAATAATATGAATTACTCTCACCTCAAATAATCTATCTTCATTCCCATTACTTTATTCTTTATTTCTCTTTATTTTCCTGGATTGTATTACATTTTCATTCCTTTCTGTTTTCAAATTCACAATGTTACAACTGAAAATCACTTCATTTTTCAGTTGAGGTTATTGACACCAAAAGAGGGAAAGGTTCTTGTTCAGAGATTCTGAAGGAGGGTGAGTCAACTCAATTTGGACCCATAGGACCAGTTTTGCTTCTGGTCAAAACCATACCAATAACGCAGTTGGCTTCTTCATGACAAGGTTATCCTTGGGTCTGGCACTAAAAAATTCAATCTAACTCTTGCCTAGTGGCTAATTTGGATCCTAAGTTCTCCCTGTTCCTAACTGGCTATATGACATTTGATAAATTGCTTTAACTTTGGGGCCTTGGATTCCCCATCTAGTAATGGGAGCACTGAACTTCTGCTAGATGACTCTAAGGCACATTTTTTTACTCTTGAAGTCTGTTGTTTAAGAGGGGCATTTATAGAGTATATATTAGGCAAAAACCAGAAGTGGAAGTCAGACCTTTAAGGAATGTATGTCAGCCTAGAGTACCTATTTTTGAAGGGGCTCTAATCAAAACTTTTTTTAAATAGTTTTTAATTATAGGTTTGCAACTGTGTGTTATTTGTAATACCTTTTTAGAAGCATGAAAATAGCATTTCTCTCTGAACCAACTTTGTGCTTTTCCATTTGGTAAACACTGATTTTATTTCTCTCTGTGCCTGTAGGAGTAAACCAAGCCAGCTCAGTACTTCCTGTTTACTTCTTTGTCATACATATCATAGATGGTGACAGACATGCTCCCAAAATAAGCTTCCCTGGTTAATTCTGCATTTTTATGGTTAGGCAACCAGCCTGTCAATACTTGTACAATGAAACAGTTTGGCAGCTGAAGCCTTGTCTGACATTCCCCTTCAAATTATTAGTGGAAAGGAAAGTCACTTAATGTAATGGTAGGAGTAGTTTGTAAATGGGGACATCACATAGTAAGTACCTTTCAGCTGAGAATATCAAAGCATTTTCAACTCTTAAATTTGATTATGTGTGACATGGGTGAATACAAGGATAGTAAATGACCTGATTTCCTCTGGAGACCCTCAGTGCTCTAAATATCTCTTTTTTTTTTTCAGGTAGGAAAATTGAGCTTCATATATATTGAGTGACTAAAGTGTAAGCTTAGAAACATTTTATGTTTCCATCATAGTTTATTCTGCTTAGCATAAATCATCAGAGCTAACTGTAACTTACCATTTTCTAGAGCTTTTTCAGAGTCAGTTGTATTACACTCATGTCAGGCACACCTTTGTACAAATCCAGGTCAATAGTTTAGAAATTCTGCCTCTTCCATCCCTTCCCCACTCAACACTTACAGAAATACCTGCTAATTGCAACAGAAGCAGCCTACCCAACTAACAGGGTTAGACCACTCTTAATACAAGATTAAAGAGAAAGGTTTAGAAATAAAATAACATATCTCAAGCAGGAAGAGAATAGGTGCCAAGTAAAAGCCAACAACCCTCCTGGATCAGTCAAATCCAAAGTTTTGCTTTCCTGTGACTTCCCTAACAGCAGTTAAAGAAGGAGGAAATCCTGTAGGCCCATCTCTGCTCCAGCCACCATTGTCACCCCTCTGAGTCAGTGTAGCTGGCTCTTCCACCTTCCCTGAGGCCTCAACTCAGCAATTACCATTGTGGAAAACAAGACCACAAACTCAAGGTTTAAAGTAAGACTCTGCATGGTGTTTACTAAGGTGACAAGCAATAAGTTAAGGCACAAACATACCACAGGTGACTGTCTTCATTAATGCCTGGCCTTTGTAGGTGTGTGGTTTATATCCACACAAGAAGACATTCAGAAGCAATGGGTATGGAAAGTCACAGAGATTGGCAAGAAGTTAAGTTTGTGATGTTGATTAAACCATGGGTTTAGTAGACATTAAGAGCTATTAGAAGTGATGCAACTGTATTTCAGAAGAGGGCTAGAGAACAGTATTTGCATAGCAGGAGAAAAGCATAAGGGTCTTACTGATTGGCTGAGACTATACTTGGCATACTGCATGACATATCTGTATTATTGGCTGAGGGGAGCTGATTTCCTCTTACATTTCCAGCTCTTTCAGGATCCAGAGGCAGCCTATACCTCTGGCACATGCTCAGCTCTTTATAAGTACTTTAGAGTCTTCCAAAACTGGCTTCACACTTTTAAAAAGTGATGCTTTGGGGACGGATGTGGCTCAAATGGTTGGGCGTCCATCTGCCATATGGAGGGACCTGGGTTCGATCCCTGGGATCTCCCAGTAAAATAAAATATATATATATAGAAGGCGCATGGGCTGCCAGGCTCTGTGTGCCAGTGAGCCGCCAGGCCCCAGGAGCCATACAGTAAGATGATGACGTAAAAAGGAGAGAGACAAGACGAGATACTCTGAAAGCTCCAAAAAACCAGGAGCCGAGGTGGCGCAGATGGCTAGAACACCTCTCTCCTACATCAGAGGTCTTCAGGATCAAATCCTGGTGAAGACTGGAGGAGGAGGATGAGAAGAGATGAAACAGACACAGAGAATTGCCCAGCGAATGGACACAAAACAGCAAATGGGGAAGGGGGGAGTTAAATGGATCAAGTAAATAAATAAATCTTTAAAAAAAAAAATTTAAAAAAGTGATGCTTTTTCATACCTAGCACCCAGATCTTGGTTTTCTAAATATCATTCTCCACCAGTAGCCAGGGCTTCTTGGAGAGATAGCTGATTCTAGGACCAAGGCAGGGAAAGATGTCTGGAAAAATGAGCCTGGAATATCTTACTGTACCAGAAAGTTAGGAGTTACCCAAAGAACCATGGGGACATGTCAAAAATGGGAGCTTGAAGCAGCTCCCACTGGCCACATCTGGAACAATTTGAGCATCAAAATAAGTAATTGATAGTAGTGGATTGTCACCCATAGAATAAAAGAAATAGCTATGTGTCCATATAATATAAATAAATAAATGGAGAAGAAGGGGAAAGCTCTTTTTTACAGTAAAATGCCAACTAATAAATGTAGAAGGAATCATGGTATTAAGAAGTGGATATTTACATAGTCTCAAAGTGTCTCTCCACAAATTACTTATTATTACAAAGGAAAAATTGTAACAAGAAAAATCCTGATGCTCTGTCAACTGTTTGTTTATTTTGCATACTGTTAATTAAAATATGTTTTTATTGTTTTGGGTCACAAAGGGTTAAGTAAGTCTTTTGCTTAAGTCTTTTCTTTCTGCTGCCCATGCCATTAAATAAGAAACACAGACAGGGAGAAATTAATTTTTAGCAGTTCAAAGATCTTCAGTGATGGCAGTTCCTTTGACAAAATGCCTAAGACAGTGCCTTTTGTTCATTTAGTTCAAATTCAGTCTGGAAATTGTTCTTCCCCCACCCCCAAAGCCAGAACAAGGCTCACCCTGCAGTACAACAGGACATACAGGAGCAGGATTCTGAGTGCTTGGGTTAGTGGGGCACGGAGAGCCACCATACTCTGCAGACAAAGAGGTGGCTCTTATAGGACAGCACTTAAACTCTGTCTTAGTACCTTCCCTTATGAGGAGTCAGGCAGTCTTAATTTCCCTTTTTGTTGTCTATGTAAGACCCCCTCTCCCCCACAAAAAAAAACCATTTTCAGTTATTGTGATATTAGGTATCTGAGGCAGACGGGAGCCCAGAGAGGGCAGGCGGGGTAAGCAGGACGCCTAGATGGTGCTGGCTCAGCTGGGCCCGTGGCCACCTGGTTATATGATGAACTACTCTAGCATTCCAGGGAGACTTGACAGGCACCCCAAAGACTGCATACAGACGTTAAAATACGTACACACGAAACAGCCAGCCCAGACCTCTAATCATGCTTTATGACCAAACTGTAATTACATTACAGCAATTACTTGAATATTACATTTTTATTACTGTTATGTCATTATGTCTACCAGAAGAAAAAAAAATATGCCCACTTTAACAAGTAAAATTCTTAATGACTCACTTAAGCTGTGTCTACATGAAACCCCTGACTTAATCATTTTGGTCAAAATTAATTTTAGGGCCTGGGGCAAGAAGAGGGTTAATATACATATTTATTGCCACAGAGAGCAAGAAGACTTCCATCTGTAGATGTATTTCTAGAGGTTAAAAAGTTCTAGCCAAGGCCAATCAGAACATTATGATGGTAACTTTTAAGAGCTGTATTTATAAAGCCATCAATTCTTTATTATCTGTTGATCGGTTCCAGCTACTAACAAAAAGTAAAGCTAGGAACAAAGGAAATGTCCATGTCTCCATCCTCCAAATGCATGTAGGCACGCTTTATACACTTCCAAAATGTCAAGTCGGCCCGACTGTGGAAAGATTCTTTAGGGGCCAACAAGGCCAGTTTTCAGCCAGTGATTATTCAGAACTCACTGCAGACACTCTCCAAATAAAGTTACTCATGTGTGGTGCTTATGTTTTTTTAAACGTTTTAGTGAAATTTTACTTCGTTACCTCTTTTTAGAGTCTCAATCTCTGTAGCTCACTGGCCTGTAAAGCTTATCATGATGATAACATCCAGGCTGTCAGGAGGTGCAGTTTCTCTCCAGCGGGACCTCCGACCCTAACCAGCTCCCAGCTCAGCCTAAATCATTTCCTTTCCCAAGCAGTGCAGGCCCCTACAAGCAGAGGATGCTGCCTGTCTCAGAAATAATTCTGTGCTTTGGAAGCCAGAATTCAGGCCCTTAGATTTGGGAATTTATCATATGAGCTATCTGATTCCAAATATCCTGATTTAATCACTTTGGAAAGATGTGGTGGTTTTTTTTTTCAGATACATATTTTACATGTGCATTGTTACCCCAAATATTCTATGCATTAAGCACTTTTCTACAATTAAATGAATTTGCTAACAGGTTTTGCTTTCCCTACATAAACTTAGCCCAAGGCTTGGTTTTGTTTCCTTTTCTAAAAATCCTTTTGGCAGATACATATATTCTGTATTACTATGTAATATTCACTGCCTAATTCTAAAGTTCTGAGCATCTGCTGGACATATATGCTCTTAAACATTCATGACTGCCTACAAATGTGAAAAGTATTACCAGGTCTATTTTTAACATTGTTTTGGCAAGACTGTTGCTATGGAAAAAATTTCCTATAGAATCTTAATGAGAAAACTGAATGATTTCTTTGAAATGTGGTTGTGATTCCCTGACTTATTAAGTGGTGATGCCACTGGTGCTGAGAAGCAAGAAACAGTAGAATCACTCATTTGCCAGCATGCTCTAGAGATACGGCAGAAGGGAAATGAAACCCATCTTGAATGCAGTTTTTGCTGAACTGCACCTCCCCCACAGCCCTGAGGGTCACACATGTCCCTGCACAGGACATGTCTCACACACGTGGTTTGTCATCTCTGTGAGCCTATGTAATGGAAGGGTGCTCTGTTTGCATGTGTTTTTTATAGAACTTGATCTGCCCGCTGGCCTTTTTTTTTTTTTCCTGTACGTTAACCACATTTGTCTTGCAGAAAAGAACCACCTTGTTTCAGCTGTTGGAGAAAGACATGGGTCTCCTCCAGCTCACCTGAGTCCCCACGGCCACTTAATTAGCACTTGCAAGTTCAAAGTAGGATGGGAAAGTACACTTCCGTCTTATGAATAAGGCCTTTCCTCCTGTCACTTCCCACCTCAACTCTCTTCCGACCTCCTTCTCACCCCACTTGAATCCTACCTGTCCTGGGAAAAGTGGGCACAGGCCCTAAGCGGCACATGGTATAAGGCTGTTTGATTCTAGGCAGCGGGTGGGACTGGACAGGGTTGTCCAGACTGTGCCCTGTACAAAGGCACCAGGCCAGGGGGACACATGTGGGGGCTAAAATGCCACGGGCGTTCACTTGCCAAGCCTTGTGTCTAGGTACCTGTGCCGTGTCCACGCAGAGGGAGCGTCATTTGCTACCTAGCTAAGGGGCCAACTTTGCCATTCTTCTGCCTGAGGAGGGCACATTCTTCTAGTTTGTACAAAGCCACTGTATGTGCTTACAGAGGCTGGAGACTGGCTCTGGAGGAATCAGCACAAGGTATATTGAAGGGGCAGAGTTCTGCAGCTGAAGTGTTGGCTGGCTCAGTGGAGAATATAAAGGATATCATTGCTTCTGTGGAAAAAAGAGCTACAAAGTGCTACAGAATAAGTTCTCTCATCCTATACAGCCAGTCTGGAACATTTTAAAGTTCCAAGACTAGCCATAGCTTCGGGAGGAACAACTCTCATTGAGCCAGAATCCTGCAGAGTCAGTAGCTACAGAGAGAGCCATGTGTTCCATCCACATCAGGGGCTCAGTTTGTTTCTGCATTGGGAGAAATGGAAGATGAAAGGTGGCCTAGCTGTTCTTCTTGAATCTGCCATAAAATCATGGAATCACTGGGGTTTAGAGCAGGAAGATGCCTCAGGCCCTCTAAGATGGCATTCACAACACTCTGAAATGGGCACAGGAACTTGAGACACTGGCCTTCACTGCCCCCAAAGGCAGGGCCTTCTTCAGCTGAGGGAGCCTGCATCTCCACCTCACATCTATTCTGTACCCATCCTGATGCACCAAATCTTTTGAGGAGGAGATTCTCACTCCTGGACTCCATTTCCCTGCCCGCGTCCTTTGTCATTAATGATCTGGTGATGTCCACCATTTTCATGGAATGAGTTCATGGCTCACATCCTCTTCACTGACTGTCCACGATTGCCACAGCCTTCCAAAGGAACTAAGAGCCATCACCTACAGTCTTAGCCCAGTCCCTGGCCCAGCCCCAACCAAGCCTGCCACAACGCCCAGTGGCAGGCCTCCTTAGGGTCCTTTCTAGTCCACTGGGATGATACAAGGTCCCATCCTGTCACTCCCCTTTCCCCTTGTTCCAGGGCACTTGTTTCCTGCCCTTTACCCTCTGGCTGAGATGCAGCTTCAGCTTGGTGGGGGAGCTCCTTTGGAGTAGATCCCATTGAGTAGCTCAGACTGCAGAGACCCCCCGAGCCCAGAGCTCTGTTTATCAGATCCCCTTGGACAGTGATTTGGACTGGTGCCAGGCTTCCATAGAAACAGCCTTATACTCCATTTAGTTCCCAAACCCCATCACCACACATCCCTTGATTAGTTCCTTCTCCTCCTCAACCCCCACTGAAATCCCAGCGTCCCTCGTCACTCAGGCTACAGGGGAGATGATGCATGGCATCTGAACCCACTCTTGAAAGTTTCTTTGTGTCTTATTTACAAGAAGGGTGTTAATTTGGCAGGTTAATATGGTAACTCTATAAATCAAGAATGGGGACTCTGACTTCAAACTATTACGTTTACAATGCCACATATTGTTTCAGCAGATTCCCAGAAAGAATTCATTCATTGTTACAATAAACTGTTTTTCTAAACCTCAAATCAACATTAGCTTTCCTTTCAGAGACTTCATACCACACATCAGTATTACATTATTTTGAACCCCACGTCCATCTATAGCCTAAGGAAGACATCGTCTTACCCAAGAGTGCTGCCCAGGGAGAGTCTCTCAGGGCAGGAGGCCATATGACTCCTCTCTGTGACCAACTGCATGTGCTGCTGTTGCCTCATTGCCAACGATATCTGCCTCACCCTTGGTTATTATTAAATCCTCCATGGGGTCTGTATTAGTTAGCTATTGCCACATAACAAACACCCCAAATTAGTGGCTTAAACTAATAAGCATTTACAATTGCTCTGAATCCAAAGATCTTGTAGTCTCAGCTGGTTTACTCACATATCTATGGTCTGCTGGCATTGGTGGGTCTCTAACATCTATTTGGAGGTCAGGTAGCTATAGCTGGTTGAGGATGGCCTTGGGTAACACAACTCGGTGCTTCTCCATGTGGTCTCACCTGGGCTTGTTCACATGGCGGCGGCAGGATTCCATGAGAGAGGGGAAGCACACAAGCTCTCTTAAGCCCTAAGCTTAGAACACGTCCAGTGTCATTCCTGCCATATTGTATTGACCAAAGCAAATCACAAGGCCTGCCCAGATTCAAGGGGTGGGAAAATAGACTCCACTTATCTTAGTTTGCCACAGCCATTCTTACAAATACCACAGGCTGGTTTTGGCTTAAGAATCAGAAATTGATTTTCTCATGGTTTCAGAAACTAGACATCCAAAATCAAGGAGTCAGTGAGGCTGTGCTTTCTCCCAGAAGTCTGTGGCCTTCTGGTGCTGGCTGCCAGCATTCCTTAGAGTCCCTTGACTTTCCCTTCACGTGGCGATGGCCTCTCCTTTCTCTTCTGGGTACTCACTGCTGTCCAGCTTCTTCCTGTGGCTTTCTCTGACTCTGACTTCCAGTTTCTTCTCTTTTAAGGCCTCCAGTAATCCGGATTAAGGCCAACCCTGCTTCAGTCAACTGCACCTTAACTAAAAAGATCTTCAAGAGTTCCCATATACAAGGGTTCCTACCCACAGAGATGTAGATTAAGAACATGTCTAAATTGGGGTACATAATTCTATCTGCCGTACCACCTCTTCATGAGAAGAGCTTAAAGTGACATTGGAAAAGGTGTGGATATAGGGAAAGATGATGAATTGTGGATATTTTTGCAATCTACCAAAGCTCTATTAATGGCTTTTACTTTCCTCATTCTTCATTCCAAGTTTAAGTGACTAATTGCCTTTATAATTTAAAAGCTCTTTCTCCTGCATTATTTTATTGTATTTAATATGCTCAACCCATGTGTTTTCCAGATGAAAAACTAGAGGTTCCAAGAGGTTAAATTGTTTGCCCAGAGTAGTTGCAGCAGCCTCAGGACTAAAATTCTGGTCCTCTGAAAGCAAGTTCAGAGCCATTTCTAATATGCCACATTCAGATGATCCCCTTTGAGCTAAAAGTGTAGCTTGAAAATGGTTTAGCCCAGAGGAGGGAGCAGTCTGTGGCCATATGGGGGGAGGGGGGGTTGGCCTTGGGAGGGGTTTGATCCAGATGCAGCCTGAGCCCATGCCCATGGTCTCCTTATCTCCTTAGCACAGCGTTGGAATGCCCTGAGCCAAATAATCCTAACAAAGATGCTGTACCCTATACACCCGCAGACACTGACTTCATTCCAAGCAAAGTAATTTCATGGCCCTTGGTCAGTTTAATTCACTTACATCTGGTCTCCCAGCTGGCCCCACCTTAGCACTTGTGTCTATTTCCACTGTCACACTTGAGTCTCTGGCCACATATTCCAATCTCAGACTCGTTGCTTGCACCTTGAATCTTTTTCTCCCCTTTCTCCTGATATCTTCTTACCCTATCAGGACTGTTGTTTTTTTCCCCCAGGACCATAGCCCTCATCGAGTTCTTACAGGGCCAGCTGGTGACCTCATACACTCCTTGACGGAGCTGCAATTCACTTAAATGCAACCAGTGGCCTCAGAGTTTTAATAAGAAACTTGACCTGGGGAGCTCCTGGTTCTGTGGCCATTTGGTGGCAGCTCTGTACCTGCTAAAGTGTTGCTTCCCCTCTGGCCTCACAGAAGGATTGTAAAAAGGTCAAAGTTCTGAAAGTTTGAGCAGAGGCTGTTGCACACAGGCTCCTGGGCCCAGGGAGGACTGCCTTTCTCAAACCAGGCTCCGCTTTCTTCTTCCTGGAAATATGTTCGTTCTCCTGACATCTCCTTCACTAAAGCCTGAATGCTCAAGATGAGCAGCAACACAAGGGAGGCCAGGTGTGGTGTGAAGAGACGAGGTGGTGCATCACTCAAGTTGCCCTTACCACCACTCTTCATCACACCCAGACCCGGCTGCCCAGCTCCACCCTGGACACTTGAAGGGACGGCCAAAGACAGACTGAGGCTGGCATAGAAATTCCCCTTTGCACTCGTTTTGCTGAAAACTGTTCTTGGCTAGCAGAACTTTATCTTTCAGGGAGTCTCTTTGGAAACTGCCGTGTCTTCTGCCTCTAACAGCATAGTTATGTGGTCCCCTTATAACAGGAAACGTGAATCTTCAAGATTTGCCCAAGACTGAATAGTGATACTTGGCAAGTCTGAAAGGAAGAATTCTTAGCTGCTCACTCGCTGCTCTCAGGTTCTCTCCTGATAGCTAAGTAGTGGTGAGGGCAGGGTGAGGGAGTGAGAACTGCTTGTTTATTTGGAATTTCCTCAGGGGTTATCAAACAAACAAACAAAAACAAACAAAAAGAAGTTTGACACTCAATAATTAAACCATTTTCAGTAACCTAAGATGGAATGTTCCTTGCAGCTTCTGTAGCCCTTCTGTTTGTTGCTCTTTTCCAATTAACCGAGAATGCCTACAGCTTGTGCTAACGCAGCACTAAGCCCCCACACCAAACACCTTCTCAGGTTTTTTCCCCTCTGCATTTTGCTAATCCCTGGGTGAAACATAATCGCAGAGAAATGTTCAAAATTGGACACAAAAGGGAGGAACTCAGCGCTGGCTCCCACCCAGTAGAAATAACATGCCAAGGCAGGGATAAGGACGTTAAACAAATACACTCTCGCGCCAACCCTCCCTAGCAACGGCGTGTTGCTCTCTGCAGAAGCCCTGAATTTCCTCAAGTTGTTCATTCTACTCCAAGGTTTCATCACCTGAGATATGTATTGTAAGAGATAAATAGGCAGGGAAGTCAATGAGCAAAAATTGCAATCAGGGAAAGAATGGAAAGAGAATTAAGTCATTTATTCCCCTCTGGGGCAAAATAAAAGTAACAAAAGTACTTATATATAATAAATATTTAATTACATGTAATAATTAAACTCCAACAACTTGCAGTCATCATTCTTTTTCACTTTCTCTCAAACCAGAGGAAAACATTTCTCCTGATATTGGTTTCAAATTAATATTTCTGAATTAGATGTTCCAGGTTTTGACTAACTCCTCCCATCTGTGTTTTGATGCTTTTATGGGAAAGGATCTCAGAGAATGGGACAGAATTTTGTGTATTGAAAAGAAACTGAGAAAAAACAAAAACTAAAAGTACTTTTAATATTTTATATGTATATATTATTATCTAAAATATATACACATGTACATATTTATTTATGTCTCACTAAATCCTTACAAAAATCCTAGAGATTAATACTATTATTCCTCTTTTACAGACGGAAATCTGAGGTGCAGAGGGGTTTAAGTAAGACCACTAGGATTGACCCTCGGAGTGAATTGGAGATCCCCAAGCAGTTCTAGACAGAAAAGAGGGCCGAGAACAGTTCAGGAGAGGCAACATTAGAGGCTAAAAATAACAGCGCCAATCTCTATGCTTTCAGATGGCTGAAAAGTAAATAGGTAATCGAATTTGGCCAAAGTTCTAGGCCTTTTCTTTAAGGGGTTTAGAAAGTGCTCCCCAGTGAACTCATCTCGGTCCCCTTCTAGTCGCCAAGGTCTTGCACTGTAGGTTTGCCTGCAGGCATGTCATAAATTTAAGCTCTAGCCAAACCTGGAACCAGGTCTCCTCACTCCTGTTGGCCCAGCCCTCAGGAAAGTGGATGTGTTGGAATCAGGAGAAGCATTAGCATTTTTACCTGGTCCTGGGATGGAGAAGGTAAAATGGCAGACCTAGTATGGTCTCTAGTTGACTTTCTCTGAGCTTCTTCCTGCTCATCTGAAAACCAGAAACTGCTCTCTAAACCTGAGGCCAGGAAACCAAACTTGCCTATTGGTCCCTAGCACTGACTCCTACGGCGGTTAAAAGTGGCTGCAAACATGGCTATTGCTCCCCTTTTGTTCAGATCACCAAGACTCTCTGTGAAAGAGCCTTTCCTCTTGTATTCACTGGTGATTGATTGAGCCCCCTGTGCACCAAGCACTGTGTCAAGCAGAAACAACAAAGGAGGATGCACGTTCTGCAGTGTTTCCTCCATCCAGTAAGGTGAAGCTCTACTCAGTGTAGATTTACCAGTGTATGTGTAACTCTTCACCCTTATCCCCTGAGTTTACTGAATTCCTTGCTCTTGGAAGCAACATTCAGTGATAAGAGGTGCATGGGCTTTGTGTTCGGGTTCTGGTACTTTCCAGCGGTCTGCTCTTGGGCATGTTATTGACCTCTGGGATCTTCAGTTTCTCAACCAGGAAATGGAGGTGATAATTCCTACCTAGCAGGATGGGAAGTTGTGTAAGTAACGTAGTGGCACAGAGTATGCAGCCAATGAGCACCCATCATTGCACCACATTCCGTTTTCATCAGCACATCTCCAACTCTAGTGTTTATTCCCTCCAAAGTAAGTGGTCACCAAAAGCCAGATGTTCTATCTACTGTTTTTTCCTATCTTTCTTCTTCTCCTCCCCCTCCTCCTCCTCCTCCTCTTTCTTCTTCTTCTTCTTCTTCGTTGTTGTTGTTGTTGTTGTTTGTCTTTTGTCTGATGATCTTCAGAAAAGTACTTTGTCTGCCTCCTGGGCAAGTGTATTCCTGGCCAGCTTCTTTGAAAGCCTTGACAAGGAGAAACATGTTTCTCATAAAATGCCACCAGGAAAGAGAGTGAAAGGAGGGACATTAATAGCCCCTTCTGTATAGAGCAGGGGTTCTTAACCAAGGATCCACGAACCCCCAAGGGGTCTGTGGAAAGATTTCAGGGAGTCCCTGAGCTTGAACTGAAATTCAAAAAACCATCATTCTTGTGGGGACGTATTGGTGTGGGTGTGATATATTTATTAGTAATACACAGTATAGTGTGGACTTAGTAAGGGGTCTGCAGTCTTCACCTGACTGGCAAAGGGGTCTGTGGGAACAAAAAAGGTCAAGAACCCCTGGTCTAGAGAGCCTTTTCCCGAACAAAGTGTTTCCACATTTGCTGCCTCAGTTCATCCCACAACAATCTGAGAAGTGATCAGGGCTGAGATTTTACAAATGAGGAAACTGAAGTTTAAAAAGATTGTGTGGCTGATGAAATATTATGCAGCAGTAAGAATTAATGAAGTTGTGAAGCTTATGGACAAATACTGGACAAATACTGTATGGTTGTGCTATTATGAACTAAATATATTGTGTAAACTCATGGAGTTAGTAATTAGAATACATGTCACCAGAAAATAGAATGAGGTTAAAGAATGGAAAGCTGAGGGTTAACATGTACAGAATTGGTAAAAAGGTTGTTTGTAAATCTTTGGAAATGAATAGAAATGGTGAAAGCATATCCTAGTGTTTGTGACTAGCAGAGCTATTATATGACTATGACTGGTTGAAAGGAAAGTCTAAGGTCATGTATATTACTAGAAGGAAAGCTAAAAAATGTTAACGTGGAACTGTATATATAGAGTAAAACCTCATGTAAACCACAAATATGGATAATATTGCATATATAAGACTTTCTAAAAAATATAAATGCAAAAATACTAGAGAAGGAAAAAGAACAGGATATAAGTACAGCAGGGAAAGCACAGAGAGATTGAGAGGTGAGTTCTGTTTGTTTATTATTATTACAATTTTTGGAATAATGAAAGTATTCCAAGAATTACTAAAGTGATGAATGCACAACTGTGATTACACTGAATACCATTGATTGTACACTTTGGATGGATTTATGCTTTATTAATATGTATCAGTAAAATTGATTTGTTAAAAAAAAAAAAAAAAAGGCTGTGTGGCTCGGCTTAGGGTGCTCCAGTCAAAGCTCTACAGCAGGTTACTGTTCCTCAGCCAGAGAGAACCTCTTTCTAGAAGACCTTTTTCTTGTTGCAAGTCAAAGGCAGGAAAGGTTTTCAACTGTGGCCTAAGGGTGCAGGAGTCGGGTGGCAGGGTGACTCATCTTCCTTCCCACATTTGCTGGGAGGCTCTCACTATGGCTTCCTTGTTCCAGGAACACAGGGAGGTAGGGCCTCTGTTTCTATACCCAGGAGTGGAATTAATTCAAATCTAGAATCATTGGAAGTCTAGGAACCAGTGCATACAACCTCATTCATGTCTCCACTTGTCACTAGATATAAGGCCTTGGATGAGTTAATTATCCTGAATGAGCCTTAGTCTCCTCATCTGTTAATTGGGGAAGAAGGATGCCTATTCTCAATGTTGGGATGATGCATGAGAAAGCAACAAGTAGAGTGTCTTTCTACCTAGTGGGCATCTTAGATAGGTGTATTATATGCCTGGAAATATTGTAGGCACTGAGGATAAGCAGTGAATAAGGTAAAAGGAGACCCTCTCTCCTCTCATGGAGTTTACATGCCAAAGAGGGAGTTAGCTAATAAACACTCACCAAAAATAATGAACCAGGTAAGTTCCCAATAGTAATAACTACTATGGGGATATATAATTGAATGTATAAATAAATATAAAAAATTCACTCAAATGATCTGAAAGAAATAATCTTAACTTTAAGTCAAGTTGGTGATATAGCCACACAAATAAAAATGATTTAGGTCACTGTAAAACACAGGATTTTGATTATGTATCCTTAGTAAGATGTATTCTAAGGATAAAAAGAACCACAAAGAAATCTTAAACTGCATTTAGTTGTTTTATTGAAATCTTAAATTCACATTGGAAAATCAATATGAATTCAAAATTATTTTTTCTCTTCAAAATAACATATTTCCTATCTCTAGCACTAGGAAACTGATAACCTAAAAGCAATCAGCACTCATAGCTTCAGGATTGTGACCTCTAAATATTGTTTCCTATCAAAAGGAACCAAAGATTCTTGGAGAAATTGCTGATTCCAGGTCTAGGGCAAGAAATATACATGATGGGCCTGGGGTATCTTGTGCCAGAAAGCAAGGAAACTATCAAAGACTAATTTTAATGATTCTACTTATTAAAACATAGGACATGGGTGTCTACTTGCAAGGCTCCTGTTGGCCTGAGAGAGAATAACTTGAATATCAAGAAGATTGAAACACATCTAATATATATAAATCCATAAACGCAAAACAATTCTAAAATGAAAATTCACAGGTTACCTTTTCAGGTTATTGAGCCACCACCTCATTATTCTGAAAATTATTTTTTTTTAATTTGGAAAAATTAAGCATTTATCCCATCTTTCTTACATGAAGTGTATTTTGAAGTAACCAAATTATTAAGTGAGAGTTCTTTGCAGAAGGATTGTAGATAATAAATTCAAGAAAGAATTATAGAAGTATAAAAATCACCATTTTGCAATCCACAGTGAAATAATGTACCTAGCAACCATCATTAAAATTACGAAAATCATTAGGTGAAAGGTTTGTGGGGAACTAACTTTACAATGGAAAAATCAGCTGGCATCACTCATCAGTCTTAGCACCATTAAAGGTGAGACAGTGAAACTTTGTGTGTTTCATAATGTGATGTACCACCTATGAAGAGTTGCCAAACAAACTTGAATCTTATCCTAACCAAGCCTGTAGATCTACCTTCCAGTGGACAGGAGATACAGGGGACAGAGGAGTAAATCAAACAACACCATGAGGAAGCAATCAGCCAAATGAAAGCACTGGGACCTTCTTCAGGTCAAATAACGGCTTCTCCACAAAATCAATGACATGAAAAAGTCTGAGGATGGTGGGGAGGGGAGCTTTTAATGAACAAAAAAGACTTGGGAGATACAACCACCAAATACAATGTATAGATCTTGCTTGGTTCCTGATTTGAACCAGCTATAAAAAGAGCCCACCAAGAGTGACACATTACAGGGGTTGAAGAGAGGCTCCTCATCAACCCCACAGCGTGCTGTCTGCGTGGACTGAACCAGAACTTAAGAATAAACCTTCTTTGGAAAAAAATAATAAACCATTTCATTTACTAAAAATTCCGTAAGCATCTACGGTAGCTTTGATTGCTAGACCTGGCCCCTGTGGTCTAAGCGCTTGACATCTAAGAAAGAAACAAAAGCAAAAACCAGAAAGATGGCAGAATTCAAGCCCTATTCATTGAAATCACACACTCCTTTGGCAGGTGGGGGTGACTGAAGTCTGAACTGTCTCTGGGAATGAGGATAATTTGTTTTGATGAAGCACTTGCCCCACCTCACCCAAGGGAAAGTATCTGTGGGATCAGCCGCCTCTTTGGTACACATTCCAGCCAAATGAGCTCCCTGGACCATTCACACTGCTGCAGGTGGGCAAGATAGAAAGCCTCTCAAGCTGGCTTGAGGAAAGGGGGGTTTAGTATAAGGAGTAAGGGCAGATCTAATAGAGGACTGCAACTGGGGACCGGCTAGCCATAGGAAACACTGCCAACTCTGTCCCTCCCACTTCTTCTCCCCCACTCAGTCCCTCAGCATTTCTCCTTTCTGTTTATTTCTGCACATCTCCTTCATTCTCTCTCTGCCAGTTCTGCCCGCCAGCATTCTCTACTTTATGGAGTGGGATAACTTGTTGAATAATTTGCTTTCCTTACCCCTCTTCCCTGGACCTGATCCTATTCAGCCACGAGGGGCATCCACTGTCTCAGGGAGTACTGGGGGCTGTTAATCTAGCAGGAAAGGAAACAGTCAATGTCCGTTTTGGAAAAGAGATTTCTGACACTAACAGCAAACACATTACTCTTGAAAGACTAAGGACAGCCTTTTGACAATCACAAGGCTTTTGACTGACAAGAGCCAAACTTTTATGAGAGCAAAAGGGTCTGCAGAGTTCTAAAAATCAGATTTAATCCTGAAGAACTTTTATGCCATAATCCACAGATGGAGATGAGTAGAAAAGGGCTCCAGAGATTAACTATTTCACAGTCTGGGAAAGGGACAGGGCAAACAAAGGGAGATTGGTGGGGTCTGGGGTGAAAGGATAGAAGAACAGTCATTATCTAGAGACTGCCCAGGCCAGCCTTGCCCTAAGCAAAACCACCTGTCACCAGCACCAGGGGCTCCTATGGAAGCCAAGTCAACACCCACAGACTTCTGGGTCACCATTCACGGCTCTACCCAGCAGCTCAGTAGGGAGTCTCGTTGCCAGCCTGCAGATGGCCTGATGATTGTTCCAGCAGGAGTAATGTCCCAAGACACTGTTCAGCCCCATCCTAATTACATCTACATTAATGGCACAGGACATTCATAAGCTCCCCAAACAGAAATGACACACACAGGGGGTATAGTATGGAAATGAAAGGCCACCAGCTCCTTCCTTTGCATGGGACTGAATGGAGCCAGCCTAAGATCTTCCCCTAAGCAAGGACAGTGGTGAAACACAGCCCTCTTACCCCTAGCACCAAAAATAACACCCCAGACCCAACTGGAGTGCAACTGGAGTCACTGCATCTCAAGTACTCAGCCCTAGGACAGACAATCCTATTGACCCAGCTTAGGGGAAGAGTCTGTGCTTGTGCTGCTCATCTGTGGTCAGGGGGTTCAAGACCCGTGGTCTGCTGCCCTCCTCCCCGAAGGATTATGGGAGTACATGCTCTGATTCTTCCCAACTCCAAAAGCCACTCTTCAAGTCTTCCCCACCTCTTGTTGAGGTCATCATTGATCTCCACACTGCCAAATCCAGTCGTCATTTCTGTCTTCTTAATCTCTCAGCAACATTTGACACAGTTGACCCCTTCCTCCTTTTTCATACTCTCTTCTCTTGACTTCACTGATAAATCATCACCTGGTTTTCCTCCTACTACCTCACTTACTGCTCCTTCCCAGTCTCAATTGCTGGCTTTTCCTCCTCTGACCAAACATTTAATGTCAAAATGCACAGCCCTATTCTGTCTCCTCTTTTCTATCTGCAATCTCTACTTGAGGATCACATCCAGTCTTATTATAGCTTTGAACACCATCTCTTTACCAGTGACTCCCACATTTATATACCCAGCTCTGACTTCTCTTCTGATCATCAAATTGATATATCCATCTGCTTACATGACATCTTCATTTGGATATCTAATAGGTATGTCAAACTCCACATGGCCAAAAGATAACTCTTTATCTTCTGCCAGAAATGTGTTCTTCCCCATTTATTAAATGACCCCAACATCCACTGAGGGGCTCAATCTCAAAATGTATTTATCCTCTTTTCCCCAACCAAATTTGGCCCTTATTCATCCACTTTCTCTGTGTCTACGCAACAACCCTAATCCAAAATCCCATTATTTCAGACCTGAGCTACTGGAATCATCTTCTTACTAACTTCCTACTGCCATGCTTAACTGCTACAGCCCATTCTCCCCCACAGTAGCTGAGGTACTTAAAAAAATTTTTCCTATGGTTTCACACTGCCCTTCGAAGAAAACCCAAACTCTTTCCCACGACCTACAAGGCTGCTGGTCTCATCTCCAGCCTCATCTTCTATCCCTCACCCATGTTTACTGTACCCAGCCACATGGCCTTTTTCCTCATTGCTACCTCAGGGATTTCACCCTGGCAGGTCCCTCTCCTGGGCATGACAAGCTCCTTTCTGTCATTTATATCTCAGCTTAATGTCACCTCAGAGAGGCCTTCCCTGGCCTCAAGTAGCAAACCTCCACTGACCCAACCCATCTCTACTATGTCACACTATTTTGCTATCTTTATGGAACTTATCATTCAATATTATCTTATTAATTTACCTAATTATCTTCTGTCTCCCCTCACCAGAATGTAAATTCTAAGAGAGCAGGGACTTTCTATCCCCAACACCTAGCACAGTGCTTGACATTCAATAAACATTTATTGAATGAATCCACAAAGTTTATATGTACCTGGGGATAGTCTTTCTGTTCCATGCAAGTCAAAGGTAAATGGGTTTAGAAGTACAGGATGAGATTGGGTAGAGGATAGATAGAATCCTTTCCAGGCTGGATAAGAAAAACTATCTAGGGAAGAAATAACAAAAAAAATAACAGTGCCTTCCATTTTATAGAACTTTCACAGGTTTATCTGATTTGATTTTCAAAAAAGCCCCTTCTTAGGAAAAACAAG
>JAQZBX010030737.1:0-26664 GCA_029593785.1 Cabassous unicinctus | reverse complement strand
AAAAAACAGCCTCTGACACAGCTCTTAAAGTGATAATTTAAGTCATGGAGAAATGCTGAATGCAATATGCAATAGTAAGTATGGAAAATCACCATCATATTAACAACTTCAAAAGCTGATTTCTCTTAATTCACAAATTTTACTTATTACAAATTTATCCTAATTTGGAAGTGACATACATATCTTGTTATGTTAATTCACTTAAATTAAAGTTAACCATTTTAAAATGTAAAATTCAGTGACACTTAATACATTCTCACACTGTGCAAGTATCACCTCTATCAATCTATCTATATATATTTTTAACAATATCAGCCACAGTAATACAAAAGATATTTCAGTAAGGTGAACTTAAGAAAATAATATCATCACTGGTCATGAGAAATTGTAAAACATAGCAATTTTCTCACTTGAAAACAAGATAAATTAAAAAGTGTATTTCAAAAATATCATTGCCAAGTTTGCTTTTAGAAAGGTCACTAACATAAGATTATTACGAATTTTTTTATTCTTTAGTAAATAACATTTAAAATTAATGTTGGGAGTTGTATTACCCAGACTTATAATTTTTTCAACATTTTTTTTTCATTTATGCCAATGGTGCAGGAAAAATTAAGTATTAAAAAATTTAATAAAAATATATTCACAGAGGCACAATTTTCCCTTTCACCTCTGGCTCCCATATAGCTCAGTCAGACCTGGCCAGTCCCCAACTTCTTCACTGGAAGGTTGCAATATCTTGCATATTCCCTTCAATATTGTAGATGCATTTCCTTTCTCTCAAAATGTCTATCAGGATTGTCCCCAACAAGTGTACTGAATCCATGAAAAGTCCTACAGCATGCCAGATTTTGAGCTGGCAAAGCCCTCATGAAAAGATATTTCCTAAAATACAACTTGCTAAAATATTACTTGAGAAAGTAGAGAATAAACTTGTTTATGGGAACAGTGCAAAAAATGAAATTTTAAAGAAAAATACCTCAGAGAAGATGCAGCAATGGTCCCTCCTCAGCCTCAGGGGTGAAGAGGAAGCGAATTACTCACATGGACACACCTGAGGAGTCCAGAGCCACTGTGGATCCCCATGGGTTGTGCAGGAATGAAGTGTTTCTCCTCCCAGTGGATGCTGTACCGGGGTGACTGTGGATGAACTTGGAGGGTTTCCATGACAGTTTACTCAGAAAAAGCAGTTTGGCACCCTCTCATGGCGAGAGGTCCACAGAGGACGATGCTTTGGGATGTGCCTGGTGGTGAAAATGTGCCCTTTCCCCTGACTGGCTGAATCACTGAGATTGTGTTCAGGATGTTCAGAGCCAGGAAAGTGAGCCTGGGTGCAGTGGACTCCTCAGCACAGTCAACACTGAAGGTTCAGAAAGAAAGACCTGCAGAAAGAGCAGGAGCAGGTGAGTCTCCACCTCATACCCAGGCCCTCTTGCACACACCAGACCTGGACCCAGGTGTTGGTCCCCACCCTCACGTATCTGAACAACCCAGGATAAAGCTTCTAGTGCAGCAAAAAAGATGTCCATGGCATCCCACATGATTACCCACTGGAACTCTCCTGAGCCACAGTCCTCCCCAACTTCATTGGACCAACCTTCTGTCCTGTCCAGTCAAGAGATAGCCACAGTGTGTTGGTGTATTTGTTGAGGCTCAAGGAGGTTATCCTGTCTAGGAGCACACTTTCAGGTGGAAGCATGGTGGGCCCAACCCACCCTTCCCAGCCCAGGGTGCACAGAGCTGCAGGAGTCACACAAGTCAAGAAGGGGAACTGCTTAAGCACAGGTGGTGCCTGAGTCCCCTCCTCCATAGCCTGCTCCTTGGAACTTGTCCCCAGGATCCCTGCTAGATATTCACTCTGTGTGTATGTTGGTGGAGGCTGAGGGGTGTGTTCCATGATGTAAGGAAAGAAACTTCTTTTATTTTTCATTCTGGTGATTTTCTCATGTTTGCTGCTACTATGGCACATTAACATTGCCCCCCGGGAGTGAAAAATTTACAAGTTAAATAGAATTGCAAAGCTTATTTTACACTGAGAAAACAAATTTTGTTCCTTAACGACTTTATATCATAGTATCTGATCCATCCTGAGCTCATTGGCATATCTAATGTCCACACCTAACAAGGTGTCATCAAGTGTCTTAGAACCTGTGCTGCTAAGTATTGGTCTCCACCTGTCACTGTGACTGGAGTGTGTCTTAAACTCTCTCAGCATCTCTGTCACCACCTATATATAAAGAGGAAGAAAACCCAGAGGGCTGATTTGAGTTTCCTATGGGAACCAGGTAAAGAGCACAGAATACCAGTGCTCCTGTTTAACTCTTTTATGGTCTGTTTTGAATTTAAATACCCTGTGAGCAAGTCTCAGAGTAAGAATTTGCAATATCAGAGTTCTCCCTTGATTCATTTTGCTACAATTCTTCTTCAGAGTTGTGATTCGTGTGGTTCAACCATGTTTTTTCATCTTCTTTTTTGTATTGGTGACAAGGCAAATGAAATCATTTCTCTATGTTACTGTTATAGGTGTGTGAAATTAGACTTCCAATGGGAAGCAACTGCGAGAGTGGATAAAATCTTTTAAATTGAAAACTAATTAGAAAAACTTCACATAGAGCAGTCTTGCAACAGGAGTATGTTGGGGCCATAACTCAGGTGTTTAAACATATTCTATTGGGCCTTGGTCCTTATCTCTCCACTCCATTATGAATTCTAGAATAGCACAATAATCTGTTTAACATCCCTTTGATTTTGCCACTCCAAAGGAAAACATAAAGTAAAATGTCTCCCTCCACTTAGTGACTCTGAAATGATTTGGTGGTGTTTTCTAGGTTAGGAGAAATGAGGGACTGGGTATCCCTGACTGTTATGTTCTCATATCCCCTACTGTTGCTAACCTAACTTATTATTGGAAAGCCCTCCCATAGAATTCTACTTATTGACCTTTATACTCTGAGAAAAAATTCTGGGGAGGCTGAGGTGGGAAGCGGAGTTGAAGGGTGAGTAAGATTTAGAGACCCAAGATATGGAAAGTGGGGCCCTGCAAGGCCTTAGAAAGAAGCCAGGGAGGGGGCCATAAAACTGTTGTCTCTGCAGGTGCACAGGTCAAAGGGAAGGGAAGTTAGGATGGCAGGTATGATTTTATATACACGAATGTCATAGTTTTTAGAACAGATTATTCCAAAGATATTTATGTTGTTCAAAGCTGCCTACACCATAATGTAGAGGATATACTGGATGTACAGTATGAATGCACTTTCAAAACACCACTGCTGCTTTCAGAACTGAGAACTTGGATGTGGCTAAACATGAGGTGAGACTTTATGCACTATAACTCAGAGACAAGCTCTTTGTTCTTCCTTGTGGTATGCAGTCTCAAGACTGTTCTTGATAATTATGCTTCTTAGCTGATTTTACAAAGCATTGGACAGAGATGGCATTAAAGAACTGTGTGATAAGTTGAAAATAATTAATATATATTATATGCATGTATGTGTGTACAAATGTAAGTGTGTATTGTGTGTATAAATCTATTAATAAATATATGAATGAATAAATATATATATATATTTTGTATAAATATATTTGTATAAATATATGTGTGGATATTTTGAAATAAAAGGGAGTGAATAATTTTTATAATGCGAGTGTTTACCTATTGAAGATAAGTATTAAAAAATCATTTCTATTGATGCAAAGGAGGAACTTGAAATTTTCAGCCTCCAAGTGTAAATGAGGATTGCTGGACCACCTAAGTCATGCCTAGAGGTTTCTGTCAAGGGAAAAGATGGGAAGGCTCATCCCGGCATAATGTTATACAACAGTAATTATAGCTGCACTGCCTGGATTTCAGTATCGGCTCTGTACCTTCTTCGATGAACCGCCTAGGGCAATTTATCCTCTCTGTCCCTCCATTTACTCTTCAGAAAGTGGGATTGAGGTAACAGTGTCCTTCTCAGAGAGTTTGTAAGAATATTAATATATAAATGCTTAGAACATTCCACTTAAATATTAGGTGTAAC
Source organism: Cabassous unicinctus (assembly GCA_029593785.1). Taxonomy (NCBI): domain Eukaryota; kingdom Metazoa; phylum Chordata; class Mammalia; order Cingulata; family Chlamyphoridae; genus Cabassous; species Cabassous unicinctus. Next base: position 22,645 of record JAQZBX010030737.1, on the reverse strand, counting down.
TATGGTCATTAATTCTAAGAGGAATCTTGACAGAAGATCACAGTTTACAACTTTACAGATAAATGAAGGACTGGTCTCTTGTGATTCCTCACACTCCATTCACTTTAGGAAAATCCCTTACTCTTTTGCCTTTACTAAAGCTTGTCTCTCTGCCTATTATTTACATTTCTGTCCTCTTAGTGGCAACAGATTTTCATGATTCCTTGGTAAATGGACTGGTCCACAACCTCCTATTCTGCTAGGATAGGAGAATCTTTTGATGAGGGTACTTCAGCTAAGGTTTGGCCCACTTCAATAAGGATGGGTCTTAATCCTATTAGAAGAGTCCTTTGTAAGAGAATGAAAATCATACAGAAGGAAAACCACAGAAGGAGCAGCCAGAAGCTGAACATCAACAGAATTTGCAATATTAAATTCCCATCCTGGGAACTCTGCCACATACTTTAATAGATCAACAAGAATCTCCCAAGTACAAGGGCAATGATTAGTTAAGGAGGATGGTCCATTGACAGACCCTTAATATTGATGTCTGTGCTTATGACATTTACTGTTGAAATTGAAACTTAGCTTAGTATTATAGGGTGCCTAAGAGTTACCTCCTAAAAGCATCCTTGTAGTTCAAATATGGCCTCTCTTTAAGCCAAACTCAACATATAATGCATTAACTTTGTCCCAGTGTGGGACATGACCCCAGGGATGATCCTTCCTGGCACTGAAGAATTGTTACCAAGCACCAATTAGCAATGCAACTGGAAAAAGACCTTGACCAAAAGGGGGGAAAGATAGAGACAAATGAGTTTGTATGGCTAAGAGACTCCAAAGGGAGTTGGAAGGTCATTCTAGAGGTTACAGTTATGCATGTTTCAGCAGGATCTCATTGACAGCCAAAGTAGATACTACCTCAAATACTGGGTTTCCTGACGGCTCTAGAGACACCCAGACACTATAGTCATGGCAGGTAGCTCAAGAGATTGGTGCCTTATCAGTGGGCCCTACTTTGGAAGTTATGCTCCCCAGAATGACAGTTGGACTCAGTTGTGGTTTCCCTACACATGGCTCTACTGTACCTTCTATTGGAATCTATAATTATTACAAGAGTTGATAAGTGTATATTCAAGAATCTTTGGGCAGTCCATGTGCCATCTGGGCCCTGAACCTCAACAAAGACTCAGCACCTAATCTCCAGTTTGTTCAACCCACCCAGTATAACTGGTAAGGAGGAGATGGAGAACCACCATACCAATGAACCGATAGAGTCTAAAACTTCAAGCAAGAGAGTCCCATCAATCAGCCATATGGGACTGAAATCCTCTCTCAAGTAGAGGTGGAGTGGGAATCACCATCCCAGCATCTCAGGATTGGGGAATGAACCATGGACTAAAGTATACTTGCAGGTATTCTACTATAGTATTATTGTAATTATACCAATGGAAGAAATTATACCATTAATATGGAGGCTGTGGCCACTGGAGGTTCTGAGGGCAGGGAAAGGGAAGAACAGATGTAATATAGGGGCATTTTCAGTATTTGGGAATTGTCCTCAATGATATTGTAATGACAGATACAGGCCAATATAAATCTTCCCATAACTTACAGAATTGTGTGGGTGAAAGAGTAAACTGCAATGTAAACTATAATCAATGATTAGTGGCAATGCTCCAAAACGTGTTCAACAATTTCAATGAATGTACCACACTAATGAAGGATGTTGCTAATGTGGGAAAATATGGGAGGTATGGGGAGTGGGGCATATAGGAATCCTTTATATTTTTTATGTAACATTTATGTAATATATCTTTTTACAAATAAAAAATACAAAAAATGAAAGGAGGGAGAGACTTGGAGACTCTGAAATGTGCCTTGACATGTGACAAGCTAAGGGCCAAGGATCACCAGAAGCCAGGCCCAGAAGGTCAGTTTTCTAGGAGAAAGCATCACTTTGATGATGTCTTGATATGGATTTTCTCTTAGCCTCAAAGCCATGAGTTAAAGAATTTCCATTGTTTAAGCCAATCCTTTGCAAGGTATGTTCTTGAGCAGCCAAGAAACAAAAACACTGCTCAAATAACATTTAAATATCTCAATAATCACTTTCAGCCTCTCTCCTCATTTCATACACTGTACTACTATCTGAAATATTTCTTTTTTTTTTTTTTTAATAACATTTCCTTCATTTCTGTCCCTATAGTGAAAGTGACCATACTATAATCTGGACTTCATTTCTGAGCTTTCACCTCTGTATTCTTGTGCCTTATGTAAGGAAAGATAAAAATTTAAAAATGAGAAAATCTTTATTCTCCCTGCTAAATATAAGGGAAAAGACATCCTTCTCCCTCCCATCTTTCTTAGTATACTTTAGAAAACCCATAGTTAGAAGTAATACTACTTTCTCTGTCCTTTTGAAATGCATATATTTGAAATGTGTGTAAAAGTTTAAATGATTCTTTTGCAAATTTTATCACACAAGGTCTATAAAAGGAAGGAAGCCATTTCTTTGAAATGTAATCAAAGAAAATTGCTTCAAATTTCCTGATAAGACATGAGCATAACTTCTGGAGGTGGGGGTTTATGTGAGTGTATTCCTGGCTGCAAATTGTAAACCTACCTCTGGTCATGAAGATATGAGAAATAACTTGAAAATATGTATGAAATTGGTTGTATCTGCTGAGTCACATAAAAAAGCTTAAGATTTCTTTCTGTGTAAATATCTCAAGATTGCCTGTGGTGCATCACATTTTGCTTTAATGTTTATTCAATGATAAAATAGGTTTTCTCTCTCTTCTTCCTTTGTAGAGAGGTTTTTTGGGTTAGGAGATGATTTTGTTTTTATTTATTTATTTATTTATATTTCCCCCAAGGCTTACTGACACCTAAATTAAAATATATCTCAAATTGAAGACATTACCATCCCCCAAACAAGTGAAAGTTATAGCTCCTCCAGTTTCCAAATCTTAATTAATGGCTTCATTAGACATCCAGGAATTAATTCTTGAATCCCTCTTTCAGCACCACAAAGCCCATTGGTGCATTGTTACTCTCTCTGCACCGAGTACTATTGTCATCTTTCACCCCCTCACAATCTCACACATACACACACGACCACACTTTATTCATTTTCCTTCAGTGTCAGTTTAAATGATATTCCCTTTGAATTCCTCCCTTATCTGAACTCCCACCTATGTTAGCCTTTCCCTTCTCTGGCTGAGTTCTCTTGAACAGAGCACTACTTTATCTTCAGGCAATAACTGCATTTTGTCATTGTATATTTATTTACTCATTCATTTCATTGTCTTTTATCTTTCTCATGAAACTATTTATGGAAAAATAGATCCCAGAATCTAAAATAAGAGAGGATCCACTCTGACCATTACATATGAGATAAATTCCAGAGGAATTCCTTCTTAAAAATAACTAAATCTGCCCTCAGATAGTCTGCCCCCAAAGTCTGCAGTGAGATCACACAATCATCTTCAGATCAAAATTCATTTACAAAATAAAAGAGATCCATCTTTCTTGGGGAAAATTCTCACTGGTACTCACCTGAACTGAAAGAGATAAAAAATCCAGGGACACCGGGTCATTATTGAGGGTGTTATCACCACACTTCAGAGCTCAGAGCTTCTTTCTTTTTTATTTTATTAAAGAAGTTGTGGGTTTACAGAACAACCATGCTTAAAACACAGGAATCCTACATACCATCCACCACAAACAACGTCTATTGGTGTGGAATATTTGTTACCATTTATGAGAGCACATTTAAAAAATTGTACTATTAATAAAAGTCCATGGTTTATTTTACTGCTCAATGTTTATGAAGTGTAATTCCATGGATTTAAGATTATTTTATTATATTAATATTTATACAATCTACCATATTCCATTTTAATCATATTCAGATCTATATTTCAATGCTGTTAGTTGTGTTAGTAATGTGCTACAATCACCACCATTCATCATCAAAACTTTTCCATCATTCAGATAGGAATGCTATACCTTTTAAGCCTTAAATTCCCATTTTGTATCCCCACCTCACTACTGGTAACCTATATTCCAGATTTTGACTCAATGAGTTTGCTTATTCTAATTGTTTAAAATTATAGAAGTCATAAAATATTTGTCCTTTTGTGCCTGTCTTATTTCACTCAACATGATGTCTTCAAGGTTCACCAATGTTTCATATATCAGTATTTCATTCCTTTTTACAGCTGAGTAATATTCCATTGTATATATATACCACAATATATACATTTTATTTATTCTTTCATTGTTTCATAGACACGGGTTGTCAAAGCTTCTTTCTTACACTGGAAAAATCACTATTGAAAGTACCTCTTTAAGCTGTTAATAACTTCATCAGCCATGCATCAAAAGGGTACACCCTGTTTACCATGAATGCCAATGAAGAAAAACCTAATCAAAGTATCACTAAAAAAATTTCCATCTAAATATGTAAAACATATATATACACATAATGACAATAAGTTATATCTTTTCATTCTGCAATTGCTCTAAAATATCCAAAAGCAACCTTAATTCTTTTTCCTAGAGGTCTCACTGTCTTCTGGATTCTAGTTTTGGGGAGGGTGCAATATTGTAGAGAGCTTTCAGAAAGAAGATCAGTCCTACTGAAGAATTGTAAAGCTAACTACCAACATTCTCTCAGGTTGGGAGCATCAATGTCATTCTGTACAAGTACAAATAGTTATGCTGCCAATGCATATTTAATGTAAAGCTATTTTTCATGCATCTAGTGTGCATATACTTTACTATCAAGGAATAAAAATAACAGAACACAGATCTCAATTCAGAATTATCTGATGTCATAAAGACTGTAAAACACTACAAGTCTCAAATATTAGGCATTCAAAGGACTAAATTATCCACTTTCATTACTGATTTGATTATAAATAGACAGTTTCAAACATTTTTAAATAAAATTAAAAGTTTAAACATCTTAGGGTATCTCCTGAGAGAAATAAAAAGAAATTACTTTTGAAGAAAAATCAAGAAATATATTTAAATTTTCAGTAGAGACAATTGTTTCCAAAGGGAATGTTTTGTATTTTACTATTTTAATAGTCTTCTGAATTTAAAAAAAGTATGCTGTAGTATATTAATAGCAAAAATTTTTGGTACTGAGCTTCAATATTATTGTTCTCTTACATGTGCCTATGTTTTTACATATAAATGTAAATATGTCTTGATGTTTAAAATTTGTTCCTCAGAAGTTATTGAGCACTGACAGGCATTTTGCTAGTAGTTGGATATGCAGTTGTGAGAGAGAAAAAAATATGTCCTTTCTTCCTGACTTTAATATCTAAACATCCAAACCCATTGTGTTAGAATTTGAATATGAAGTTCAGTGTGTTAGCAGAGAGGTGTGTCAAATGAACTGTGTCCTCATGTGAAGGGGAAGATCTACTTTCAAGCTCTTTGATCTGGTGCTTGGTAGCATTTCATTTCTCTTAAAGGAACTTTTGGCCTGAGGAACTTGATTCATGGCTGTTGGCTGGTGTTTTTCTCATTTCCTTGTTAACTGGGCCCTTCTACATAGATATTTGCTTCATTAAAACTTACAAGTTGAGAAAGCAATAGAGTCTGCTATCAATTTGTAATTCACAGTCTTTTGTAAACTAACCTAGGAAGTGATTAACCATTCCTTTTGATGTTTTATAAACATTACAGGTATTCACTAGGTCCAGCCCTCAATCAAGGGAAAGGGATTATACCTTGGTGTGAACGCCATTCAGCAGGGATCTTTAGGGGTCCTTTTATAAATCTGCCTACCATCCTGTCATTCACAGGCTCTGGTTGACATGGGATCAGCCAGCAACTAGACTTCCTGCAGACTCCTTGCTTCATCAAATGCCTGTTTTTGGCTGTCTGTCTCATTTTTATTTCATAATATTTTTACCATCTAAAATGTCTTCATTCCACAAGAATTTGTTGAGAGCATAATAACTGTCTTGTATTGAGCTAAGGGCAAAATATTGAACAATAATCAGAATGTGGTCCCAAGTACTACAGTCTTTTGAGGGAAAGTATGGTTTTCCTACCTGCAACAAGTGAATTTCTGGAATCCCTGGCAACTTTTGGAATCTGATGAAATTTCCATCTGAAGAGGTCAGAAAAAATAAGTTTTTCTGGCTCCATGCATATCTTTGTCAAATTGAAAGTTATATTCTTTAGTAATCAGAACTCTGACCTATGATTTTCCTTCATTTAATTATATATATTTTTTGTTACTCAGTGACTGTACAACTCCTCATTCTGGTGTGTCTGGGAAGATGGAAAGACTGGAGGATGTCTCCTCTGAGAACTTTATGTTAATGTTTTAGATTTGCTCACTGCAGGATATAAAGGGTGATAACTGATGAGAACTTCCTCAGCCAAATGCCAATGTGATCTTGAACTCTATTTCCAAACCTATGTCATCATCAGAGTTTGCCGTCCTCACTCTGCAAGCATCCTTATTTTCTTATGTTTCCCTGTAGAGATGTTCATTGTTTTAAAAAGTTGCACACAGTGGAATCAACTTGAGGCTGGAAGGGAACAGGGGAAAATTAGAAACTGAGTGACAGAGTAAGGGACACATGGATAAATGAAAAAAGAAACCAAAGTTTCTGCACATGTCTATGACAATTGTGCAGATAGAACTCTCCTTTCTCTTCCAGCTCATCCTCAACCTCCTCTTTAGGTATCTGGCTGCCTCTACTTTTACTCCAGGTATTGTGGTTGCATCAGTGGCTCCATATGGTGACAAGAGCACAGCACTCTTTCCCCCAGTCCCTGCCATTCCTTTTGCCCAATCATAATCTTTTGCCAAACATTTAAGGAGTTCTTGTGTTCTACCTAGCCTCTATGCATGTCCCTTGGTCAGAATGATGGATTCTGGAAGGACCCCAGTTCCTATTCCACTGGTGTGGGCCAGTGCCCATGAGATGTTAGCATGAAAGTCTGTGTAGGAGAGGAAGAGAAAGAGTGTCTGTTGTGTATTTTACATCCCACTCATCTCAATCTGCACCTGGAAGAATCCCCCTTCTCTTCAATTTATTCTTTAGCTCAAGGCTTCCCGCCTCCCAACAACCCATTAATCCTGCTACAATCCTAGAAGGTGAAAATCAAGGCCTGCATATCCTGGTAGTTTGTCATATCTGCCCTTATATTCCACAGGGGGATCTGGAAAAGATTAAAATTCAAATAAGACCTACTCCCAGCCTATCAGATATTCCAATATTTCTGATGTAAAACATATTTTACTTCCATAAAGATGCTTGTCAAAGGAACATTTTTAGACTCTTAAATCTTCACAATTAAGGGATGGCTTGTAGAAGGCTTTCATGCCTATCATTATGTCCAGTATCCTCATAAACATGCAATCTGAATAAGAGCAGTTTGTCTCTTCTGTAAACATAGCTTCATGAAAGAAAAACCCACAGCACCCTCCAAGGGATACTGTCACAGTGTAGTTGTTATTCCTTCAGAGCCCCAACCCCTTTAATTCTTCACTCATGAGCCACATCTGGAGTGTATGGGACACTAAGGGCCAGAAGAGGTCCTATTTCCATTCAGAAGAGGATTTGATATCCAGTCCCTTTCTCTCCTACCCTACTCTTCAGATTTTTTGGCACTGGGACCTCAAGAGGATCTCAGTCTCATGGTGAAAAAAAGGACAGATTTGACCAAGTAAAAACAAAAATGGAGGACCAGTTCCCTCTTGAGGTGTCATTTCCCAGCCCTTGCTGCTATGTATGAGGAACTGAAATCAGACCTTTGCATGAAGTAACCTCATTGGCATTCTTAGACCTGTTCTCTGTATCATGGGTACCTGGGGAGGATCAGGAACCTTTGCTAAGGTCCTTGATTCTGCTCCCCTTTTCCTTCTACATGGAGTCTCCCCTTACCAGATCACAGTGGGTGAAGATGGAGACTCAATCCCTATGAACAGAGCATTGGGTTAAACGGGTCACTGAGGATCCACTCTGAGAAGTGGCAGCACTTCCTATGAATTCTGTATTATGCAAAAATGTTGGAGCCACATAATTTGTCTAAGCTCTCCTGTTTAGTGGGATACAGTCATAGGATATGGATCCAGGATCTGACTCCAGGATCTGAACACTTAACAGCCCCTGAAGTCTGTGTGACTCAGATGTGCCAGAAAATGGAGATACTAGTGGTGAGGCACTTGGAGGATTTTGTCTGGAGATTAAAATGTGATGATAATTCCATGAAACAGACTGTGTGATGCTATTAAAACTAAAGCAGTCACAACACAACAGAGAGAAAAACCCATCACAACATGTGACTTCTGGAGGTCCTAACACTAGACACAGATCTCACATGTTGGGAATCCCCTGGATAATGTAGAAATGAGAATGCTCACTGAGTGATCCTTTCTCTCTGCTTTGGGTGGACATCAGAAGTCTGCATTTCTGTTAAGTGCTTCAGAAATCCTGATATGGTGCAGAAACTTGAACTTCATAGAAGAGTGATTTATAAGATAAAAGCCAATACTTATTTTGGACACCCGTCTCCACCACACAAGGCAGAGTGGTGACTCCAGTGTTCCTCACTTCTCCTTCCCTTAAATCTTAGACTATGAGCTCTGAGAAATCCAAAATCAGAGCCACCATGCCCATCTCAGACAGGGATAGCTCTTGTTCATTTATTAACATAATTAGGGAGGAACTATTAAGAAGTGTCCAAATAAATCATGTGGATGCCAACATATTGCTTTTTCCCTCAAATATATAACAACACACCTGATTCCTTCTCATCCTGATTATTGGGGTGAGTTAACCTTCCAAGATGCTGCCTCCTGTTTTTTACTGCCAGACCCTGAACACAAGGATCCAAATTGCACCAGGGAGAAAGTGTTCCCATTTGGCAGCTAAAGCTTGTAGTTCAGTGACACTATAATTGGGCCTTTTTCTCTTCAGTGAGTTTGGACAGCAGAGCCCACTTTGAAACTCAGCTCTGGCCAGACCTGAATCATGGTCAAGTGCAGGTTGAAAAAGACTTCCATGGTAAGATACACCAAAAAGCATGATCTGCTGCCAGGTCAGGAAACTGCAAGGAGAAAAACACTATTTGCAGTCTCTCTTCCCAGTTGTAAGCAGTTCTCTTAATATTTTAAAAATCATCAGTTATAGCAGAATTTCAAAAAATGCTTGAAAAGTAAAATGGGGCTGTGTTGATACTACATATCATCTTCTATAAATAGCACTCAAAACTTAACTTCATTGCTTGCCAGTCTCCTATAGATGTTTTGTATGGCTTTGACACTTTTGTGACTGATCTGCTGACTTGTGTTGATATTTTATGATTCACTGTGGTTATAATTCAGAATCATTTTAAAAAATCCACCCGCCCAAGTGTTCATTTAGTATGATGTTAATTATTATTCTGTAAAATGTGCACAAAAGTGGATAACTCTGGGGGAGATTTTGATTTTTAATAAAATTTGATTTTGAAAAAACACAGTAGAGGCATAAAACAAAAATTTTGAAATGGCAAAACAACTAAATGAATTTGAAGAAAGGACATCTGAACTTGAAAAGACAAAACAGAAAGAGAAAAGAATGGGAAAAATGGAACAGTGTAGCTTTTGCTTTATGGTCTGGTAATTGTAATCTTCTACCCCAATAAATACCCTTTTAAAAAGCCAACAGATTTCTGGTACTTTGCATTAGCACTCCTTTGGCTGACTAATACAATTAGGAAGCATGACTTAAGGCTAAAAAGACAGACAATTGTAAGATATGATAATAGAAAGCTAAAGGAAAAAATTGATGAAGAAATTAATGACTTTACAATAATAATATTGAATACTAATGAATTAAATGTCCCAATCAAAAGACATAAACAGAATAGAATTTTTAAAAATGTGTTGTTTGTATGATATCTCCAAGAAACTCACCTTGGAAATAAGGACAGCATCAGGGTGAAAGTAAGAGGTTGGAAAAAGGTATTCCATGCAAATATTAACCAAAATGATCTGGGGTAGTGATTCTAATATTGGGGAAAAAATTTTAAATACCAAAGTGTTATAAGAGATAAAGAAAGTCATTATATATTAATAATAGGAGCAATTCACAAAGAGGAAATAACTATAAAAATATTTATGAATCTACCCCTGGTACCCCAAGATAGATTAGGCACACACTTGCAAAGCTGAAGGAAGAAAAGACATCTCTATAGTAATACTTGAAGAACTCAATACACACAATTCAACATTGGCAACAACATGTGGACAGTGGACAAATCAAGAAACTAAGAGCTTGTATAATATGATGAATGAACTAGATCTAACAAACATTTATATAGCATGACACCCAAAAACAGAAGGTTATACATTCTTTTCATGTGCTCATGGATCATTATTCAGGATGGACTTGTGTTGGGACACAAGACAGGTCTCAATAAATGTAAAAAGATGGAAATTATACAAAGCACTATCTTTGATCATAATGGAATATAGCTAGAAACCAATAACAGATGGAAAAAGAAAACATTCACAAAAATGTGGAGAATAAACAACATACTCTTAAATAATCAGTATATCAAAGAAGAAAATACAAGAGAAATCATTAAATTTCTTGAGACAAATGAAAACAAAGGCACAACATATCAATACCTAGGGGATACAGCAAAAGCAGTGCTGAAAGGGAAATTTATAGCCCTCAATGCTTACATTAAAAAAGAAGAAAGAGCTAAAATCAAAGACCTAACTGGACACCTGGTGATACTAGAAAAAGAATAGCAAACTAATCACAAACCAACACAAAGGAAAGAAATAATAAAGACCAGAACAGAAATAAATGAAAATTTAGAGGGAAAAAACAACAGCAAAACCAACAAAACCAAAAGTTGGTTCTTTGAGAAGATAAGCAAAATCAATAAACCTTAGCTAGACTGACAAAAATAAAGAAAGAAGATATAAATAAAATCAGAACTGAGAGGATGTCATTACAACTATACCCATAAATATGAGATAGAGCATAAGTTCATATGAAAAACTGTATGCCAACAAACTAGGCAATGTAGATGAAGTAGAAAAATTCCTGGAAACACACGAACTGTCTACATTGTCCCTAGAAGAAATAGAAGACCAATAAACCAATTGCAAGTAAAGAGATTGAAGCAGTCATCAAAAACATCCTCCAAATGAAAAGCCCAGGACAAGATGACATTGCAGGTGAATTCTACCAATTGTTCAAAGGTGATCTAATGCCAACCATGCTCACATTCTTCCAAAAAATTAAACAGGAATGAATGCTACCAAACTCATTTTATGAAGCCAGCACCACCCTAACACCAAAGCCAGATAAAGTTACTATGAAAAAAATAAAATTACAGATGAATTTCTCTAATGAATATAGGTGCAAAAATCTTCAACAAAATACTTGCAAACCATATCCAAAAGTACATTAAAAGTGTTATACATCCCAATCAATTGTGTTTGATCCCAGGTATGGAAGGGTACTTTTAACACAAGAAAATCAAAAATTGTAATAAATTACATCAATAAATTGAAGAAGAAAAATCACATGGTCACCTCAATTGATGCAGAAAAGGCATTTAAAGAAATACAGAATTCTTTCCTGATAAAAACACTCCAAAAGATAGGAATACATGGACGATTTCTCAACATGGCAATATGCTTATATGAAAACACCACAACTAATATTGTGCTCAGTGAAAACCTGAAAGCTTTCCTGCTGATATTGGGAACATTACAAGAATGTCCACTGTCACCACTGTAACTCATTATTGTGCTAGAAGTTCTAGCTAGAGCAATTGGGCAAGAAAAAGAAATAAATGGTACCCAAATAGGAAAGGAAGAAGTAAAATTTTGCTATTAACTAATGATATGATTCTATACCTAGAAAACACCAAAAAATCCACAACAAATCTAAAAGAATAGATGAGTTCTGCAAAGTGGCTGGACACAAGATTAATAAACAAAAATCAGTAGAATTTCTATACACTACTGATGAGCAATCTGAGGAAGTCAAGAAAAAATTCCACTTATAATAGAAATTTAAATAATTGAATATATAGGAATAAACCTCACCCTGGATGTAAAGGGCCTGTATACAGAAAACTACAAAACATTGATAAAAGAAACCAAAGATCTAAATAAATAGAAGGATATTCTGTGTTCATGGATTGGAAGATTAACTATCACAAAGATGTCAGTTCTACTCAAACTGAATTACACATTCATTGCAATCCTAATAAAATTCCCAACAGCCTTTTTTTTTTTTTAAGAAATGGAAAAGCCAATTATCAAATGTACTTGGAAGGGTAAGTGTTCCTGTGTAACCAAAAATGTCTTTTTTAAAAAAAAAAAAAAATCATGTATTTGGAGGATTCTCACATCCTGTCTTTAAATTATATTACTTGGATACAGTTATAAAAACAGCATGGGAAGTAAATGTAGCTCCCATGTACATGCTCCATGTAGTGATTGAGCACCTGCTTCCCATGTACAAGGTCTTGGGTTCAATCACCAGTAGTCCTTAAAGAACAAAATAACAACAACAACAACAAACCAGCAAAGTACTGGAATAAAGATATACATATTGACCAGTGGATCTGAATCAAGAACTCAGAAATATAACCTCACATTATTGTCAAGTGATTTTTGACAAGGGTATCAAGCATTTCCAGCTGGGTCAGAACAGTCTATTCAACAAATGGTGCTGGGAGAACTGAATAGCCATATCCAAAAGAAAGAAAGATGACCCCTAATTCACATCTTATAAAAAAATTACCTCAAAATGGATCAAAGACCTAAATATAAAATCTACAACCATAAAACTCCTGGAAAAAAATGTAAGAAAACATCTTTAAGGTCTTGTGGTAGGTGGTAGTTTCTTAAACCTTAAACCTAAAGTATGGGCAATGAAAGAAAAAATAGATAAATAGCACCTCCTCAAAATTAAGCATTTTTGCTTTTCAAAAGACTTTGTCAAGAAAGTAAAATGACTAACCACTCAATGAAAGAAAATATTTGGAAGCCACATATCCATGTTATATAAAAATATCATACAACTCAACAATGAAAGAAAAGCAACCCAATATTTAATATGAGAAAAGGCCTGAATAGACGTTTTTCCAAAGAGGAAATGCAACTGGTTAAAGTGCACATGAAAAATGTTCAATATCACTAGCTCTTAGGGAAATGCAGACCAAAATGGCAATGAGATAATATTTTCCATGTTATAGAGTGGCCATTATTTAAAAAACAGAAACTACAAGTGTTGGAGAAGATATGAAGAAATAGGAACAGTCCTTCACTGTTGTTGGTAATGTAGAATTGTGCAACCTCTGTGGAAGACAGTTTTGCAATACTTCAAGAAGCTAAATATAGACCTGACCTGTGATCCAGCAATCCCCTTACTAGGAATATATTCATAAAACCTGAAAGCAAGGACACACACTGACATTTACCCACTGATGTTCATAGCAGCATTATTCACAACTGCTAAAATATGGAAATAACCCAAGTTCCATCAACCGATGAATGGGTAAACAAAATGTGGTATATACATACAATGGAATACTATTCAGATATAAGACAAAATAAAATCAGAATGCATATGACAACATAGATGAGCCTTGATGACATTATGTTGAGTGAAATCAGCCAGACACAAAAGGACAAATATTGTATGATCTCACTAATGTGAACCAAATATAATGAGTAAGCTCACAAAGGTAAACTCTAGAGCATAGGTTACTAAGAGATAGAATATGGGTTGAGAATGGGAGCTGGTGATTTATGTAGAATTTTTAATAAGGTTTATTGTGAAGTGTGGAAAATAATAGAGTTAATGGTAATGCATTATGGTAAGTATAATTAACACTGCTGATTTATAAATGTGCTTGTGGCTGAAAAGGATATTCTATGGTCATAAATGTCAATTGAAAGAAAATTGAAGGATAATTTAGGGACTATAACAGTGATTTTGGTGGTGGCTAAAAAGTTTGGTTAATAGTATAAAAAAAGAAAGTTCTTTTACAATGTGTTAAGAATACACAGGAAAATTACAACTAATGATAATTATCAGTAATATTGTTATATTTTTGCAGCAATGGCAAAGAAGATACTCTAAAAATTTTAAGAGCAAAAAATAGGGGGGTGTAAGGGAGGATGGGATTTTTCATTTTGGAGTAATGAAAACTTTATAATATTGACTTCAGTGATGATAGCACAATTCTGTGATGAAAATGAGAGCCAATTAGTGTACACTTTGAATGGATTGTACAAGGAATATGACTGTATAACAGTGACTCTTGTGGTGGAAGATGGACTGTTGTTATCAAAACAAAGGTGAGAATGTTCTCTCATGAACCATAACAAATATGTAATACTAATACAGGGTGATAATTGATTTGGTTGGAGGAAAATATAAGATGTGAGCTATAGTTATTATTAATATTTTGATGATGCTCTTTCATAGTGTGCAATAAATTTTCACAACAATGCAAAGTATTGCTGGTGGGGTGATATATGTGAGACATATATGATGATATGTATGCTTGTTTTTTGCTATACATTTTTATTGATGTATATTCATGTATGAATGACACACTTCAATAAAAAATTTTATAGTAAAAAAATGTAAAATAAGATGAAGATCAGACTCTGGTTCTCACTAAGAAAAGGTATGTGGAAGATGAGGCTTGAGTGCCCCTCATGTTACAGCAGTCACCCCACCCCCAAGATCTAATGTCACAGGACACAACAGAGATCCCCATCCCACTATCTCACCTCCTGAAGGTTGACCTTGAACTGCACTTAAGTTTGCCCTCCTCCCACCCTTTTCATACTGACCATTCTGTTTCAGGCTCGCATGTGCTACTTAAAACAGGTCAAGGATGGGTCAGAAGGCATACATTATACACTGAGGTTATTTGTGTGTGTGTGTGTGTATGTGTGAGAGAGAGAGAGAGATAGAGAGAGAGAGAGAGAGAGAGAAAGACTGTGTTGGTATAAAGGGTTAAGTGATGATACAGAGCTTCTCCCTAACATTAGCAAAACATTCAATTCTCTCATTCCTGGACACATGGATGATGGCTTTAGGACTGATCAACTTGTAGTGGTCCAGACGATGTGAACTTATCTAGTTTTCTTTTCTCAATTCCTCAGTGTTGAACTTTCACATACCACAGAGAATCATAAGAGGCAGATAGCCCTGGATGGGAACAGAGAGGAACCCAGTACGGTGGGATTAGGAAATAGACTGTCCTCATTTAAATTCCTTTTATAAGCATCCCACACTTTCTGTGGAGGTCTAGAAGAATCAGGCATTTGGCCAGACCTTGAACTTTTGTTTGTTGTCCTAAAATATGCTTAGAGAGTAAGTGAGGGGCTCAGAGTCCAGCCAATGAGCACTTCTGTTTGCTCATGAAGTGGTACTGGGTTTGTAAATTAGCAAGAAGCCTCTTCACTTGATTGGGGGCTTTGTTGTCTCCATGGCAATGTGCTCTGGTATCCAGTGTCTACCTCTGTGGAGTGAGGTCCTGGGACCTGGCCAAGCTGGGTGATCCTGAAAGGTGTCAAGGTGAGTGGAAACCTTGATCCCTGCTTTAGAACTTTCCTGCCACAGCTCAGCAGGGCTTGTAGACAGAATTACCTAATCTACATAGAGTTTGGCTCCTTCCACATCTCACAAGTTCCTCAAACTGTATTGTTTCATCTGTCCATTTCCCTTTTCTGCTCTTTATTCCCTCCCTTATTACCTGTCCAGTTTTCCTCTCATGTTTCCCCTAGCCATTAAATGGATTGTAGTTTAACATTAACCTGTTCGCTATATGAGTTATGTAGGTGCAGCCTGAAGTAGGCCCTAGAAAAAGCCCTTGGAACCCCAGGAGAGAGACTATGAGGAAAATTAGAAAATATTTTGAGATGTATGAAATTGAAGATATACATTAAAATTACATGGATGCAGGAGGAAACAATCCAAGAAGGTATCAGAGTAGCTCAGGCAGGGGACAGCTCTCTTGCAAAATAAAAGAGAAGGCATAGAAGCAGTCTGAGAGAGCCACTTTGGGGACCTCTGCAGGCCAGGAATGTGCCAAACACTCATCCAGGAGGGACTGGGGATGCAGAGACAGTGAGTCCAAAGGGAAAACCTTGAACTGCTACCCCTGCAAATGGGAATGACACCCATCCCCCACCCCCAAGGTGAACAGCCTCAGTAAAACCTTTGTTTGGGTACCCAACAGAGCGGGGAAGGACAGATTTCACACAGAGAAGAGGGAGGCTGTTGTGGAGAGCTGACTGTGGTTTCCCTTCTGTGAATCTAACATAATTCACTAGCTCAGAATTGATAGTAGAAATTGCAGGACTCATCTTCAAAGAAGGGTTTACTATAGAGCACCATTTCCTGGCCAGCTGGGAAAGTGAGGAAGACAGACTGGTCTCTCCTGATTCTTTCCCAGCAAAATAGACTTGATCAGACCCCAGTAGCAGCTCCCTGCCACAGTTTTGACTACTTAAACATGACAATATTAAAGTTTTAGAGAAAAAACTAAAAATCAAAGAGCTGTGAAATAAAACCATGAGGCAAGAGAGATTGATCAACAGAGCAAAATCATCAGCATAAACAGATTCTTAGTTAACAAAAGATATCCAAACTAAGAAACAGGAAGATGTGGCCCACACAAAGGAACATGGCAATTATCTAAATGATACACAGGATTGAAAAGACAACTAATAAATGATGTTTAAACAAACCTCCTTAATCAATTTAAAAAGTTGAAGGAAAATATGACTAAAAAGCTAAAGAATACTAAAGTGACACTGTGTGGGCATAATGAACAATTTGAATGCCTGCAAAAAAATAGTTTTTGGGAATGAAAGACGCAATGGATGAGATTAAAAATACATTAGAGGGGAAACAGATGTGGCTCAAGTGATTGGTCTCCCATTTACCACATAGGAAGTCCAAGGTTCGATTCCCAGGGCCTCCTGTCAAAAGGCAAGCTGACTGAAGAGGTGGCCCATGCAGAGTGCTGGCCCACATGGAGTGCTGGTCCACACAAGAGAGCTGGCCTGTACAGAGAACTGGCACAGTAAGATAATGCAACAAAAAGAGACACAGAGGAGAGACAATAAAAGACACAGCAGAACAGGGAGCTGAGCTGCCACAGGAGATTGAGCATCTCTCTCCCACCCTGGAATGCCCACGATCGGTTACTGATGTCACCTAAAGAAAAGACAAGCAGACACAGAAGAACACAGAGAGAGCAGACAGCAAGCACAAAAACAATGAGGGGGGGTGAGATAAATAAAATAAATATTAAAACCAAATACATTAGAGGCAGGCATATAGCAGAAGATTTGAAATATTAGAACAAACAATTGAATTGAAGATAGGACATTTGAAATTGTAAATATAGGAGAAGAGACAGAGAAAAGAATGGAAAAAACTGAACAGGGTCTCAGGGAACTGAATCACAACACAAAATGCACAAAAATACACATTATGTGTGTCCCAGGTAGATAAGAGAATGGAAAAGCAGTAGAAAGTATATTTGAGGAAACACTGACTGAAAACTTTCATAAGACTGAAACCCTTATGAAAGACATAAATATCAATATTCAAGAAAAACAGCATATGTCAAGCAGCATAAATACTAATAGACTTACTCTAAGATATCTATTCAGATTGTCAAAGGCCAAAGATAGAGAGGATTTTGAGAGCAGCAGGAGAAAATCAATGTATTACTTACAAGGGAGCCTTAAAAATGACAAGGGCCTATCTCTCTTCAGAAACCATGGAGGTGAGAAGGCAGTGGTTTGATATATTTAAGGTGCTGAAAAGAAAAACTGCCAAGTAAGGATTATTTATCCATCAAAACTATTCTTCAGAAATGAAGGCAGGTTTTCACTATTTTACAAACAAACAAAACCTGAGAGTATGTTACTAAGGGAACCTTCAAGAAACATTAAAGGGTGTGTTACAGCCTGTTAGGAAAAGACAAAGTAAAAATCCCTGAAGAAGAGTGTAGACATGAAGAACATAAGTAAAGAAATTGAAAGGGTTAAAAGACAGACAATAGTAAGATATGACAGAAAGCCAATGGTTAAAATGAATGAAGTAAGACTATTTTAGTAGTAACACTGAATGTTAATGGATTGAACTCCCCAGTTAAAAGATATAGACTGATAAAAATGTATTAAAAATTAGCTATCTATTTGTTGTCTACAAGAGACTCACCTTAGACACAAAGACACAATCAGCCTGAAAGTGAAAGTTTGGGAAAAGGTATTGCACACTAATAACAATTGAAAAAAAGAGCAGGCAGTGATAAGAATATAGGATAAAATAGATTTTAAATGCAAAACTGTTATAATGGTGAGATAGGTTACTATATATTAGTAAAAGGGATGATTCACCAAGAAGAAATGTTAATAAATATTTATGCACCTAACATAGGTGCCCCAAAACACATGAGATACACACTGGCAAAACTGAAGGGACAAAGAAATGTCTTTACAACAATATTTGGAGCCTACAGCATTCCATTGTCAATATTAGATAAAACATTTGGGCAGAGGATAAATAAAGAAATTGAGAACTTGAATAATATGATAAATGACTATATCTAATAGATATTTGTAGAGCATTACACCCCAAAACAGCAGGATATACATTCTTCTCAAGTGTTCATGTACCATTCCAGGACATAATTCAGATCTCAATAAATTTAAAAACATTGAAACCATATGAAACACTTTCTCTGATCATAATGGAAAAGGAAATCCAAAAATATATGGAGATTAAACAATACACTCAAATAATGAGTAGGTTGAGGAAGAAATTAAAAGAGAAATCAGTAAATACCTGATTTACAAAGAACAAATGAAAACAAGAACACAACATACCAAACATGCCTCTCAGTGCTGAGAGGGAAATTTATAGACCTCAATGCTTATATTATAAAAGAAGAAATAGCTAAAATCAAAGACACTGCACACATTGAGGGATTGGAAAATGAACAAGAAATCAATCTCAAAGCAAACAGAGGGAAAGAAATTATAAAGAGTAGAGAGCAGAAATAAATGAAGGGGAGGAATACAATTAAAATGTCAACAGAACTAAAAATTGGCTGTTTGAAAAGATCAATAAAATTGATAATCCCTTAGTAAGATTAACAGAGAAAATACAAATAAATAAAATAAAAAATGAGTAAGGTGACATTATCATTGACCCAGCAGAAATAAATGAGATCAAAAGAGGATAATATGAGTAACTGTATGTAAACAAACTAGATAAATTGATGAAATGGATAAATTTCTGGAAACACAAGAACAAAGCATACTAACCTCAGAAGAAATCAACAAACCAACCACAAGTAAAGAAATTGAAACAGTCATCAAAAACCTCCCCAAAATGAAATGTCCAAGATCATATGGCTTCACAGGTGAATTCTACCAATCTCTTAAGAAAGATCTTATACCAATCTTTCTCAAAATTTTCCAAAAAAATTGAACAGGAATGAACACTAGCAAACTCATTCTATGAAACTAACATCACTCTGATACCAAAGCCAAATAAAGATATTATGAAAAAAAGAAAATTACAGATCAATTACTTTAATGAAATTGGATGCAAAAATACTTGCTAAACAAACCCCCAAATACATTAAAAAATTACACATCATGATCAAATGAGCTTTATACCAGATATGCAAGGGCAGTTCAACACAAGACAATCAATCAATGTAATACACCCACCTTAATAAATTGAAGAAAAATCATGTAATTATTTAAAATGATGCAGAAAAGGCATTTGACAAAATACAACATCTTTTCTTGATAAAAACATTCTGAAAGAAAGGAATAGAAGGAAACTTTCTCAATATGATAAATTGCATATATGAAAAACCCACAGCTAACATTGTACTTAATGGTGAAAGAATGAAAGCTCTCTCTGAGATCAGGAACAAGACAAGGATGACCACTCTCCCCAAAGTTTTTCAATATTGTGCTAGAAGATCAAGCTAGAGCAGTTAGGCAAGAAAAAGAAATAAAACACACCCAAATATGAAAGGAAGGAGTAAAACCATCATTATTCACTGATGATCTGATCTTATATTTGAAAATCAAAAGAAAAAAAAATCCAAAAGAAAACTACTAGAACTTCTTGAGAATTACAACAATGTGGTGAGATACAAAATTAATATGCAAAACTCAAGAGAATTTCTATACACTACTAACAAGCAATCTGAGGAGGAATTTGGAAAAAATTTCCATTTACAG
This sequence comes from Cabassous unicinctus, assembly GCA_029593785.1. NCBI lineage: Eukaryota > Metazoa > Chordata > Mammalia > Cingulata > Chlamyphoridae > Cabassous > Cabassous unicinctus. The sequence continues at coordinate 2,364 of JAQZBX010030737.1, read as the reverse complement.
TAGTGACTAAAAGAATCAAATATTTAAGGATAAATTTAACCAAGGTCATAAGGAGCCTGTATTCATAAAACTATAAAACATTGCTAAAAGAAACCAATCATCTAAATTAATGGAAAGATATTCCATGTTCATGGGTTAGAAGACTAAATATCATTAAAATGTCAATACCATCCAAACTGATTTACAGATTTAACATAATCCCGATAAAAATTCCAATACCCTTCTTTGTAGAGTTGGAAAATCTAATTATCAAATTTATTTGGAAGGGTAAGGGCCCACAAATGACCAAAAATATCTTTAAAAAGAACAAAGTTAGAGGACTTTCATTTCCAGACTTTAAATCATATTATCTAGGTACAATGCTAAAAAACAGCATGGTACTGGCATATAGATAGACAGATAGACCAATGGAATCAAATGAAGACCCTCACACCTAAGGTCAAGTGATTTTTTACAAGGCTGTCAAAATCACTCAGCTGGGTCAGAACAGCCTAGTGAACAAAAGGTGCTGGGGAAATTGGACACCATATCTAAAAGAAAGAAAGAAGACTTTTAACTAACACCTTAACACAAAAGTTAATTTAAAATGGATCAAGAATCTAATATAAAAACTAGAACAATAAAACTCAGAAGAAAATGTAAGGAAACTTCATCAAGATCTGGTGCTTAGTGGTGATATCTTGGACTTTACTCCCAAGGCACAAGCAACAAAAGTGAAAATAGATAGATGGCACTGCCTCAAAATTAAATATTTTGGTTCTTCAAAAGACATTGACAAAAAAGTAAATGCAGCCTGCTCAATGGGAAAAATCTACAGAAACCATATATCTGATAAGGGATTGATCTCCATGTTATATAAAGAGATCACATAACAAAAGGATGAGCAACCCCATTTTTAAAAAATGGTCTAAAGAATTAAACAGATATTTTTATGAAGTGGAAATAGAAATGGCCAAAAGACACATGAAAAGATGTTCAATATCACTAGGTATTAGGAAAATGCAGACCAAAACTACAATGCAATATCATCTCACACTATACAGAATGGCCAGTATTAAAAGAATAGAAAACTTCAAGTGCTGGAAAGGATATGGAGAAATAAGAAGACTCCTTCACTGCTGGTGCAACTGTACAATGGTGCAACATCTGTAGAAGATGAACTGGCAGTTCCTTAGGAACCTAAATATGGGACTGCCATATGATCCAGCAGTCCTGATACTAAGAATATATTCAGAAATGAAAGAAAGGACATGAACAGATATTTACACACTGATGTTCATAGTAGCATTATTCACAATTGCTAAAAGATAGAAACAACCTAAATGCTTGACAACTGATGAATGGATAAACAAGATGTTATATATTCATATAACGGAATATTACTCAACTGTAAGAAGAACTCAGTTGAAGAAGCACATAACAACATGGATGAATCTTGAGGATATTATGTTGTGTGAAATAAGCAAGACACAAAAGGATGAATATTGTATGGTCTCAAAGATATGAACTAGATACAATGAGTAGACTTATGGAGTTGGGCTATGAAGTGTAGGTTGGTGGGAGATGTAATGTGGTGAAGACGATGCTGGATGCATGTAGAATGTTTAATAGGGTCAAATGTAAATATGTGGTAATGGTTGGACTTGATGATAACACTTTATAAAGAATGTAAAAAACACTAGATTTATGTATGTGATTATGGCTGAAATGAGTAGTCTAGGAAAACTAATGCTAGTTGGAGGATAATATTGGGAATGTATAACAATATTTTGGAAGTAGATGAGGATTGTGGTTAATATAAATACAAGAATGTGCTGCTACGGGTGCTAAGAATGTGGTGATACATGAGAAAATATAACTTATGTAATTTATGGATTATAGTTAGCAACATTGCAATGCTTTTGTAGCAAAAGCAAAGTTAGTACTATATTAATTCTAAAGGTTATAAAAAGAATATGGGGTTTGGGTTTGTGAGATATGAATACTAGTAAGCATTTTTCTCTACTTTTTTCATTAATAATGAGGCCTTAATTATGTCATTTAACTAATCTGTGTTTATCTATATATCTTTCTGAACATTAGAGGAAAAAATGGGTTAGCATCTGAAATTAGATAAGATAAAAGTGCCTAAAAAATAACTGTTTAGGAATAATGATGCCATAACTTGTTGAGCTGTCTTTTTTCTGTTCTTCTAATTTTGTGAATTTGAAATAAAGTTATTAATATTTTAAAAATTATGGGAGATGCAGATGAAGCAGTCCTTAGTGGGAAATTTATAACTGTATATGCCTATATTAAGAAAGAAAAACATTTTCAAGTCAATAACCAAACCTTAAAATGCTCAAATGATAGAGCAAACTGAAT
>JAQZBX010030736.1:0-26665 GCA_029593785.1 Cabassous unicinctus | reverse complement strand
AAGGCACATCAAACTCAACTCAGTGTGTCCAACATAAAACACATTTTTTATCACAAAACATTCTCTTTTTCCTCTGAACTATTTCTTAACATCTGGTCTGTCCTGATGCCTAAAAGAGAAATAGAACCACTTTTAACTCCTCCAAATTGTCACTCTTTATATCACAACAATTACTAAATCCTATGTCTCTGTTTTACATATTTAAAAATCTATATATGTATGTTACTCTCCATCTCTTTTCTGCTTTTCTCTCCACAAATTGTTCTTCATCGTAATCATGGCCTACACTATCTAGCTGTCCTCTTTTTTTTTCTTTAGTCTCCTCTGGGAGAATCCTTTGCTGCTTATTCCCTCTCTCATTGTATTTTCAGCCTCTCCCAATTTATAAGTACCTTCCCATCTTTAAACATGTTTGGGTCAACTATTTGAGACTTTGCTTCTATTAAAGTTGCTTGATGCCACTCTTTTCTTGCACTATTTCTAAATCCTTACCTCTTAGATATTCCCTGATCTTGTAAAAGACAAAAAGTGTTTTCTCAAAAGCCAGCAGGGTTAATTACAATATTCAAGAACCTATCTCATTCCTCAGTTTTCTCTTCAATTGTAATGTGTTTTTACTCTGGTACATAAGTAGTCATTGCTGTTTAAATCCTCTCCTTCATCTCTACATATTCCTCCTGTATTTTGTATGTACGAAATCATGACATTCCTCCAAAGTTTGATTTTTCAAACTTCACGCCCTTTCTCAAAGTTTTCTAGTGACTAGAGATGTCAATGCAGCCATTTATTCATCTTAATATCGCCACTATATTTGTACAACATTATAGGCTTCTTGTAATCAATGGGTTTTTTATCAATTTACTCAATTTTATATCCTTGTAGAAGAAATTATTGCTCAATTTGACCTAGTAATAAATGAATTAAGGATGAATTTAATGAACCTCTCAAAAATTTAAACAATCCAAATTTTTACTTGAAAGTTTACAAAAGGAAAATATGTTCATTGTTGAGAGTTTTAAAAATAAGTAAAAAGTAACAAAACACCCATACCACCAAAAAATAATGAAGAAAAAAAAACAGATTTTTTGGAGGGATAATTACTGAGTACTAATTATGAGCCAGATCTATTCTAAAAACTTTGCATGTGTGTATATATGTATATATGTTCACATACATTTATGTATATGTGCATGTATTTGGGAAATTACATTTTTGTAGCCTATCTGTATGTAGCATGTGTTTTCTTAATAATAAATCATGGACATCTATGTTGATGAGTTCAGAATCATCTACAACATAATTCATAATGTTACATAGACTTTCATCCCACAGATATAATTTAATTATACAGTAACTTTTAATTGTTTTCAATTAATCACTTCTTTAGTAGTGATATAATAAACACATTGGACCTTCAAAATCAACACATTTCCTTTGTATTATATTTATTAAGAGCTTCTGGTAATGGAATTTTTCAAAATGTATATGTATATTTTTAAAGCTGTTTGTAAATGTGGTCAATTACTCTCTAGAGAAGTGGTACTAATTTAAACTCATGTCTACAGTTTGAGAGTGTGTACTTCTCCAGTCATTTCCACATTTATATAAAGTGATTTTTTTATATCATCACATTTAATTGAGGAATAGAGGAATCTGATTGCTGTATTTTTTCATTGACTATAAAATTAATACAGGAGAGCAAATATATTACAGGATGTGTACAGGATGTGGCTCAAGCAGTTGAGCCCCTGCTTCCCACATGGGAGGTCCTGATTCAGTTCCCGGTGCCTCCTTAAAACCAAAAAACAAACAACAAGGAAACAAATGAAAAAATCATGCAGGGGAGCCGATGTGGCTCAGTGGTTGAGCACCGGCTTCCCACATATGAGGTCCCGGGTTCAATCCCCATCCCCAGGACTTCAAAAATTAAATAAATAAATAAATAAATAAATAACCATTCAGGCCCAAGAAATGGATTGGTAGTTTTCCCCAACAATGATCTTTTACATGTTCCACATTTCTGACTCAACATCCTTTGTCTCTATGTTACCAACATTTGTGTCTTTAGGCAAAATGTACCTGAAAGAAAAAAAATCAACCTGAATTTCACTTTCAAATTTTTATTATATTCAGTGCTATGAGTAAAATAGTAGCCAGGAATAAGGTTTGTGTTTGAGATCATCAAGTTTACAGAGGTACAGATTTGTGCTTCTGAGTCAGCATGGTCCATTTAATCAGCATCCAGAAATCAGTATTCCAAAGAGACAGCACACTCACCCCAAGGCACATTTAGTCCCAAGACGCATTCCTCCAAAGTGTGTGGCACAATCTTCCCAGGGACTGGCATGTTTAGTCAACACCTAAAAGTCAGTCCACCCTGGAGCTGGACATATGGGGCACATCCTTCTCAGGTGGAGAACTTTCCTGAAATCTGATTCTTTGCAACATTACCTGAGCAGTAAACAACAATCTTCTACAGACTAAAGTCAGGGCTAGCTACATAACTGTGGGACCAAGTGCAAAATAAAAATACAGAGCTCTTTGTTCAAAAATCACTACATATTTCAAGAGCACAATAGCCGAGAAGTAAACCAAACACAAGTCCCTGTGGGTGTGCAGAGTTTGCATGGTCATAAAGCAATCCCTGATCAATCAATTAATGATTGATTCAGCTTTTGTATAAATACAATGGAAATAGTATACTTTTCCTAATTAGAAGACTGAATTAAGAAATTTGTGTTCATGTCTGAGTTCTTGAGAAAACCAAAATGAGTAATAGCTTACCAGAAATCATTAGAGATTTCTGTCTAATTGAATAAATTAAGAATTTTCCCATATTCAAATTTGTACTGCAAGATCAAAGACAGACATAGATCACAACAACTTTTCAGAAACCATACTCACATTTCCATGTTTGGGGGCAGAAATTCCCATACACAACAGATTTATTTTGAAATGCTAAAGCAATGCTGCACTGCTCTAATTAACCCAAGATTATTTGGAAACTGGCAGAGGTATTATTCTGCATCTATGTTATGAGAGAGACTGGCTTGTAATTTTTCTTTTTTATAATGGCTTTGCCAGGTTTTGTGCAAAGTTGGGAACTGTTCCACAATTTTTCTATTCTCTGGAATATTTAGTGAAAGATTTATATAATTTTATTTCTTTTGATTGGAGAAAATTTTCTGATGAAGCCTAATGACCTGGAGTTTTCTTCAAGGGAATGTTTTCAATTCAGAGTAAAATTATTTAGTGGGTAAAGGATTATTCAAATGTGTTTTGATATGATATGTGTGTGTGTTTGGAAAAAGTCAATTCATTAAAATTTTCAAATTCATAGGCAAAAGTATTGTTCATAATATACTCTAAAATATTAACATCTGTAGCATTTATATTTATAAGCAGTTTTCATTCCTGATATTGGTAATTTATTACTCTCCTACACACAAACCTCTTACTTGATCAGTTGATGGATAATTTAAACTATTCTATTGATATTTTCAAAAATATTAACTTTCTTTGTGTACTCAATTAACTGTTTTTTTTTTCTGTTCCATTAATCTCTACAGTTGGAAGCAAATTATTTGAGAGAAAAGCATTACATAAAATCTTTTCCTCTGTGATATGGATCTGAACTCTTAGCCAGGATGACATGGTACTGCTGATCTTCAGAATTTTTGTTCTCTGTCTGTGAGAGGCAAAAAGCTCTTCCCAAGTTCCCAACCTCTTGAATGGATGATGTCTTTGTGTCAGTTTATAAGTCTGTCAGCCCCAAAGACAACGTGTAATAAGCAAGTGCTTCAAGAGGAAATATATCACAGAATGCTATGCTCACCTAAATGAGTTTCTCTTCTCACTAGGATTCTGACACCTCAAGTAATGGCAGTCTTTCTAGTTCTCCACTACCATAAAGAAGATTAAAATGATTTCTCTCACTTATCTACTTGTTCTCAGCACTAAGATTGGTCTACAAATGACCAGAAGCTAAACTCAAAATTCAGCTTACTTGACCTACACTTATTAAATAGATACTATGAAAATGACTGTATTATTCTCATAAATATGTTCCTTCCCTGAAACAGTGTGTTTTAGTCAGGATTCTCTAGGGAAACAGAACTGACAGGAGATAGCTGTAAATAGTATGAGATTTTATAAAATTCCCTCATGTGACAGTGGGGATGCACAAGTCCAAATTCTGCAAAGCAGGCTGCAAACCAGGGACTCTGATGAAGGTCCCAGGAGATGTTGGCTGTCCAAAGTGGAGCTGGGAATTTTCTTTCTCTGAATGCCTACATTCCTAGCTTCTCTCTAGGATCAACAATGCTGCAGTATCCTGGCTCTGTGAAGGATATACCAAGTGGAGCAATAATTACTAGAATAACATGAGTAGAACTTAACACAATAGGCATTATGGCCTGCTTCCATGGAGAGGCACCATGTATGGTATTGTAAACTTGGAGCTTAGACCTATAAACTGCAGCACAAGGAACTTGTGCCTTGATAAGTATTAGGTTCTGCACCTATATGCCTGATGAATATAATATCTCTTCTATTAATGATCATATACAGAAGGATATTGAACATGGTAAAAGTCTTGGTAAACTTAATTCTTTCTCTAAGTAATAAATTAATATGCCTATACAATAAAAGAATGGCTCTCTTAAGTACTGTCTTTATTTTGTTTGCCGTATTCTTGTCTTGTTGTTGCCTATACTGTCTTTGTGAGATTATCTCTAAGGCAGTGCCTTTCTTCATACCTCTTCTAGCTGTCCTACACATAACCACTGCCATGGGAACTTGGGTTGGCAGTTTGTACTAAACCCAACAGGTCTTTCACAATCTGTCCTTAGCATTAACCAAAAACATAAAAGAAATCAAGGAAGAATGCTTTTTCCCATCAGCTTTGGGAGGATGTAGCCTATGGAGGCACCTGGCCTTTCTCACTTTCATGGTCCAGTATGTCTTGGCGAGCCCCCTTTTTGGACCTGCTTACCACCATCTTCTTTATCCTTCTAGTAGGATCATGTATCTTAAATTCTAAATACATTTATTTCTTCCAGAATCGATGTCTTCTAGAAAGAGATATTAGTCATATGGGGATTTCATCCAGTTCCAATCAACCTCAACCTCATTAGAATAGCCAGAGTGTTTTACACCCTGTCAGGCAGGGACTACTCTCCCTAACCAAGAGAAAGTAGCTACCGAATAATGACCATCGCCCTTCAGCTGCCCATTAAGAATCAGTATGTAAACTCTCTGAGGGGGGAGTTGAGGCAAGATAGTATAGTGAAAGAGGGAAGGCAGCTGGGACTTGGCAGAGAACATGGTGAGGAGACCCCACCCAGAAATCTCCTGAGGGGAAGGGTGCTACTAATGATCAAAGCCAGAAAAAGCCCATGAGACCTTGGCCATGAGATTACATTTGGAATTCTTTCTGGGGTGAAAGCAAAACCCCGGATACCTTCAAACAAAAGTTCTCACCATTGGCCCTCTGAGAGCTAACAGGTGGGAAAACCAATGAACAGAACAGCAAATAGCTGGGTCCCCTCCCCAACATTAAGAAAGGGGAGGAAGAAAGACTTTTAAAAGGCCTAACCTGGGGTCCCACATGTGCATCGCACCATGTAACACACCTGCAATATATGTCTCAGATTGTGTACTGTTTTTCTTTTCTTGTTTCTTAATAAAATCATAACAAAAATCTCAAAGGTCAAATAAAGTGAAATGATATCTTCATAAACATCAATCTAGACTTCTGTATCAGGGATAACATCTTTCAGAAATGAAAACAAAATAAAACATTTTCATAAAAACAAAAGTATAAAGAATTTATCTCCAGCTAGTCTGTACAAAGCTAAAGAAGGAAAACTTAAATATGCTTGAAGAAATATAAAGCATATGAAAAAGATAAAATGTTGGTTTCACTAAACATATGCATGTATAATTTTTCAAATAAGAAAAACAAGACCTATGGAGGAAGAAGGTTAAATTGGGTTAAAAATCTAAAGGATAGCATTGTCTGGAAAGAGGTAAAAGTACTAATGTTTATTAGACTCTCCAGTTAAGAATACATCTTATGATTTTTCAGGTGAATACTAAGAATATAGTAGGAGTAAATATAACTAAAGTGAACAGAAGGAAGCATGGAGTATTAAAAATTTCTGCACAAACCCAGAGAAATCAACAAAGAGAAAGGGACTACAGGACAGTTGAGACAAACAGAAAGCAATGTCTTTCCCGAAGACCGCACGTTCTACTTAACTGCTGTGGGCATGGACTATCTGAGTTACAACAACTGCCTCATCAGTGACGTTGAAGACACTTCGGACGGCGAAGGAAGCGCCTACACTGACAATGAGCTGGTTGAGCTGGCCAAGGAGCCACTGGTGTCTTCCATCACCCGCTCCTGGGAGCCGATGCAGCATGAGGAGAGCACAAGGAATCCGAGGCCAGGGCCACAGCTCAGATGCGGAGGGTTGCTAGCAGAGCTCAACTTGGGCACAATAGCCTTCCAGCCCAAGGTCAAAATGCAAAACACAGAAGAATCCTTTGACTTCCCCAAATCTTATGAATATAAGTCAACCCCCTCAGAAATTACCATAGCATCTACCAAATGTTAGCCTCCTCATGTTGCAGCAAAGTCCTCCTTCAGAAGTCCTATACTGAAGCCCTCCACTCCTGTACTTCCCCCAGAGGTGAGGGGGTGGGAGAGGGCAATGAGGAGCAGGAGAACACCCTGAAATCCGTCCTGGACAAAGTGAAAATATTTGAGAATAGGGATCACAGGCAAGATTACAGAGAATGCAAGAGGGCCAAGAAGCCCAGAATGCAAGGATAGAAATTTCCCAGAAGCATCCTGCTTACTACGCAGTTCCCATCAAAACACACATGCCAGGCCCTGGCATGCCCCAATTTAGGAGTTCCATACCCCCTGAGCCACAGAAAGCTCCTTCCAGACTCTGTCAGGACACCAGAGGAAGTTAGGACAGCGACGCCAACGCAGAAAAATTCCCGCCAGCCCCTGCCCGGACCTTCAAGGCGCGACTGTTCTGGCCAGGTTCCCTCATACCCCGACGCAGAATACAAGTGTCTGAGAATTGCCTCTTCCGTGCCCACCGGCGCAGTGTCAGATAAACTCCCTGCCAAAGCACAGAGATGGCTCTTTTCCAGGTAAAATGCATTGCAGAGATGAGGCTAGGGCATGAGGTCGTGTTCTTTTCTTCTGGAACGGGGCAGGGGGCAGGCAAAACAAATTATGAACTGTAGGCTATTCGTGAGACTGGGTTAAAGGAATTTGTCTTTCTGCTCAGAATTAAGAGACACACTGTAGTCTGCCACTGTTACTTGCTTCAGTGGATGGAAATTTGTATTAATTATTTTTTCATCTATTTAACACATAACAAGACGAGATCACTATTTTTCTTCATTAACAGCTGCTTTTAAAGAATGTTTCAGTTGAGGCAGAATGTGAAAAAATAAAGCAATGAAAAATACTGTTGGACACAATTGAATTCAAAGAAGTACTTTATTACCACTCTCTAAGTGCCTTTCATGAGAAATGTCTCAAATTTTTCTTCCTCCTAATCTTTATGCAAAGCCGTAATGGATTAAAAATTATTTTGACTAAATTATTTTTACCAGTTTAATACCAAATGATTTTCTTGCACAGGATCATCTTTTCAAGGAATTTGTGTAATAGTTTACCATAAACTCAGACTCTGTATGTAATAGATATACTTGATAGTTTGGCTATAAATACTAAATAGCTTGAAGACCAAGAAGTTGGGATAGAAATTTTTTGTCTGTTTAAAACCATATGCTCCACAAAAGCAAGTACTCAAGAAAAATATATGTTTTCTTCCCAAAAGTGTGTGAATTGACAAAAGTTAGTTTTATAATTTAATAAAAAGGACTACTCTGCAGTCTATAATTTGCTTTGATGTGGACTTCTACGCTACTCCCTCTTTTTACATGGAACTGTTATTTCAATTATTCATCATAAAAGCAAGACATTCTCATCATTAAACATTGGAAAATGCAGACTTATAAAGAAGAAACTAAACATTACCTATAAACCCCTCCAAAAAAAAAGGAAAAAAAAAATAATAAAATGATATATTTAAACCAAAACCTAATAGGTAAATATAAAGAGGAATTCAATTAAGAACAAAATTTGACAGATTGGGTGAGAAAAGTACACTACATGTTGCTTATAGAGACAAATTTTAATATAAAATATAGAAATATTGAAAAATAATAGGATTAACAGAGATAATCCATGTAAATTCAAATTAAAGGAAACTGGTGTTTGTGTGCTTATATAAGGTAATATCAGACTTTAAAGCAACAACTTATAAGGGGGTGTTTCATGGAGACAAATGTTCAGTATTCCAGCAAGATATACAATTCTAAATTTTTATGCACCTCATGACAAAGATGGATATATATGTGTGGGTGTTTGTGCATAATAAAATTGACAGAACAAAAGATGAAGAAGATAAATACCCAATCATCACAGTGGTTATTTTAACACTTCTCTTGTAATAACTAGATAGAAAAGGTGATGAACTTACTAAGGATGTATAAGATTTGTAAAATAAAATAATTATCTAATTGATTTATATTTAATATTCTTAACATAAAAGCCAGCAGTCAACAACTGCAGAATATCTTCTGTAAATATGCATGAAACATTTACCAAAATTAGCCATAGGCTGGGCAATTTGAAAAAAGCTCAATGAAAGTCAAATGATTGAAACAATATAGAGGTATAGAGAATATTAGTTGAACAGAGTAGAATTAAACTAGGAATCAGGGACAACAAGGTAATGACAAAATCCCTGAATGTTTGAAAATTAAGCAATACACACCTCTATGAAATTGGCAATAGAAGAATTCAAAATGGAAATTAGAAGTATTTTAATTGAACGATAGTGAAAACTCAAAATTACATAGCCACAATAGTACAAAAACAAAAAATACAGTCAAATATCTCTCATAAACTTACACACAAAAATCCTCAACAAAATATTAGCAACTGTATTGATAAAGTGTGAAAAGAATTATAAATGATGACCAAATGGGATACATTTCAGATACAAGGTGATGATTTGACATTCAAAAATCCAAAAATGTTATCCTAAATACAAATAGGCAAAGTAAGAAAAAAAAAACATACAATCTTATCAATTGATGCAGAAAAAGTATTTGACAAGTCCAACACCCATTTATGACAAAAGCTCTTTGGAAATTAAGAACAGAGAGTTACTGCCTTAACTTGATAAAGAAAAGCTAAAAAAAACTTTTTGCTAACAATATATTTGTTGGTTCATGACTGAATGCTTTTCCCTTAAGATTGGGAAAAAAGCAAAATGACTACTCTTCCTATGAAACATGGTGTTTGTACTTTCAATAAGACAAGAAAATGAAATGAAAAACATATGGATTGGAAGGGAAGAAGTAAAACTTTCCCCATTTACAGTTGACTTCATGGACAAATTAGAAAATCAAAGAAATATACAAAAATCTCCTAGAAAAAATAAGTGAATTCAACAAGTATGAAGCCTATGAGATACCAGATAAATATGTAAAAGTGAATTGTATGCATATATACTAGAAATGAACATGTGGACAAAATTTAATGAATAAAACAAATAACATAATAGATCATAAAGACTTAAGAAGACAGGACAAGGATATTATAAAAATCTGTATGTGAATACTTTTGAAAATTTAGTTCAAATGAACTAATTCATAGGAAACACAAATTCTCAAAACTAACAAATTAACACCGTAATATACCATTATATGTTCACTAGGATGGCTAAAATTAAAAAGATTAGCAATACCAATTTTGGCAAGAGTTTGGAACTGGAAATCTCAGATATTGCTGAAGAGGGCAAAATGGAAAACACTTTGACAGTTTTCTAAAGAGTTTAATATAGACTTATATATGAAATCCAACTTCTATGTATTTGCAAAACAAATGTGAAAACATATGTTCACACAACAATTTTAAATGACTTTTTATAACAGCTTTATTCATAATAATTCCAAACAAGAAATGAATCAAATGTCCTTCCTCAGGTGAATAAATAAGCATACAATGTTTTCCACATAATGAAATAATAGCCAATAATACAAAGAAAAATCTACTAACCTGGAAGAATCTCAATATCATTATGTTAAGTGAAAGGAGCCAGACACTAAAGACTACATAATCAATGAGGTAAATTATAGGAAATTCTAGGAAGGTAAAACTATAGTGATAAAGAGCAGATAAGTAATTACCAGGGGTTGGTGAAGCAGGCTTACTGGAAAGATATCTGAGGGAAATTTCTAGGGTGATGGAAATATTTTGTGTCAAAATTTTGGAGTCTTTGTATGAAATTTTCAAAATTTGTGGAAGTGAAGTATGCAGTTAAAATTAGTGAATTATGTGTTAAAAAAGTATTAGAAAAGCAGCAAATTATACCCAAAGCATGAAGAATAAAGGAATAGTAAAAACAAGAAATGGAATCAATAAAATAGAAAACAAGAAATCAGTTGAGAAAATCAATACAAGTAAAATCTGGTTCTTTCAATATATTAATAAAATTGAGAAATCAGATCAGCAAAAATAGAAAATAAACAAAATTATCAAGATCAGTACAGATTATATAAATATGAATATGACAATAGGTAATATTACGAACATCTTTTAACATTACAATTGACAACTAAGTTGAAATGGGCCAGTTCCTCGAAGATAGCAAAGATAACTAGAGATCGGTAACATATATAAACCTATGTCTATTAAATAAATTGATTTTTTATGTAAAAACATTTCCACATACAAAACTCTAGGCATAAATAAATTCACTGGTGAATTCTAGCAAAAATTTAAGGAAGAAATAATATCAATCCTACACAAACTCTTGTTTAAATGAAGAGAAGGAGTGAATACACACCAACCTATTCTATGAGACCAAAACCAGAAAAAGACATTACAGGCACACCTTGTTTTATTGCACTTCACTTTATTGAGATTCACAGATATTGCACTTTTTATAATTTGAAGGTTGTTGTATCCCTGTTTTGAGCAAGTCTTTTACCACCATTTTTCCAATTTTTTTTCACTTTTTGCTCACTTTGAATCCTTGTTGGATTTTGGTAATTCTAGCAATATTTAAAACTTTCACATCATTATATATGTTAGTGTCATCTGAGATTACTGATCTTTAATGTTATTATTGAAATTGTTTTTGGTGTACCACAAGCCGCACCCATACAAGATGGCAAACATAATCGATAAATTTGCATGTATCCTGACTGCTCCACTAACTGACCATTCACCCCATCTCTCTCTCTTCCCTTGGTCCTCCGTACTCCCTGAAACATAGCAATATTGAAATTGGGCCAGTTAATCACCCTTCAGTGGTCTCTAAGGGTTCAAGTGAAAGGAAGAATCCCAAGTTTCTTACTTTAAATCAAAAGCTAGAAAAGATTAAACTTAGCAAAGAAGGCAGGTTGAAAGCCAAGATAGGCAGAAATCGAGGCTTCTTGCACCAAAGAGTTAGCCAAGCTGTGAATACAAAGGAAAAGTTCTTGAAGGAAATTAAAAGTGCCTACTGTGGTGAACACACAAATGTTAAGAAAGCAAACCGGTATTCTTGCTGATATGAAGAAAGTTTCTTTGGACTGGAAAGAAGATCAAACCAGCCACAACATTCCCTTATGCCAAAGCCTAATCCAAAGCAAGGCCATAACCGTCTCCAATGCTATGAAGACTGAAAAAGCTGCAGAAGAAAAGTTTGAAGCTAGCAGGTTAGTTCATGGAATTTAAGAAAAGAAGTTATGCCCATAACAAAAAAGTTCAAGCTGAAGCAGCAAATGATGATGTAGAACCTGCAGTATATTATCCAGAAGATCTAACTAAGATAATGGATGAAGGTAGATACACTAACCAACAGATTTTCAATGTAGATGAAACAGCCTTGTTTTGGAAGATGATGCCCTCTGGGACTTTTCATAGCTAGAGAGGAGTCAATACCTGGATTCAAAGTTTCAAAAGACATGATGCCATAAGAGCATTCCCGCCCCTGCACTTTCAACCTCATACCCACAAATCCCATGTTCACCTGCCCATATCTCCTCCCAGTATGCTGGGTATTCTAACCTGCCCTTCCTAATCTACCCACCTGGTGACCCTGCACCACCAAACCCAGTAATATCACTACATACCTGTCCTATCCCTTCAATATGCAAATATAAACTATCACTTTACCATAGATTATGTGCCTATGGGTGCCTTACAGTGATGGACACAGGACATGGTAAATATCATAAAAAATTATTAAATTGTGCAGTCTAAAATGTAAACCATACTGTAAACAATTGGCAATGTTTAGTAGCTATGTTTCACTCTCTATATAACAGTTATATCAAGGCTACTATCCACATACCAAAAGGTATTAATATGGGGTGAAGAAAGAGGAGGAGGTTGGGTATATGACAGTCTCTAGTATTCTGTGAGTGACTTTGCTGTGACGTAAAACTTCTTTGAAAATTAAATGAAAATTTGGGAGACACTGAGGAGTGAAAGGGGGAAGGTACCACAGTATAGACTGGACACCTGATAATGCAGTGATAAAAGGAAAGATGTTAAAAAATTTTTCTTTTAAAATTTTTTGTTTTTTCCCATTTTTTAAATATCCCAATCCTTTTATTTTATTTTATTTTTAGTGGTTTTTTAAATTTTTTCATGTATTTTATCTCTTACATTTAAACTTATCATTATTATTTCATTTTCCTATTAATTGTATTTGGCTATTATATGGGCTTCATCTTTAAGGAAACTTTGGCTCACAGAAGGTACAATGGGGGTGAGAGAGGATCATTGTTGCGGGGTGTCAGGGATGGGAGTTTCATGGGAGGAAGTTCACCTGAATATACATGAAAGATATATAAAATTGTTCAAAGGATCATGGGGTGGGGCATGGTCACATTGGGTGGAGAATCACTCAATAAATGAGAGAATACTGAATTCCCAGCCTGGAGAGCTCTGCAACATTCTTCAAGAGAGCAGCAACAGTCCCCCAAGTGCAGGGGCAATGTCTGGCTAAGGAGGATGGTCCACTGATGCGTTCATGTGATTGATGACTAACCTTACGAGTCTTTGCTCTTGAAATTGAAACTTTGCCTATTGTTATGGGGTGCCTAAGGGTTGTCATCTGAGAGCCTCCTTGTTGCTCAAATGTGGCCTCTCTCTAAGCCAAACCCAGCATATGAATGCATTATCTTCCCCCCAACATGGGATGAGCCTCCCTGGCAATGAGGGATTAATACCAAGTGCCAACTGGCAGTACGACTGGAAAAAGACCTTGAATAAAAGGGGGAAGTGATAAAGACAAATGAGTTCATATGGCTAAGAGACTTCAAAGAGAGTCAGGTGGTCATCCCAGTGGCAATGCTTATGCACACCTCAGTAGGATCCTATAGAACACCAAAGTGGATATCACCCCTAACAGACAGGCTCCTGAGGGTTCTGGGGACACCCAGGTCCTATATAAGGGGAGATAGCTCCAGATATTGATGCCTATTCAGTGGGCTATATTTTGGAATCTGTGTTCCTGAAAGTGACAGAGTTGGACTCAAATAAGTCCTCCCTGCACATGGTCCATCATTCCCTTCTATTCAAACCTATATGTGGTGCTGGAGTTTGTAGGTGTACTTACAGAGACTGAAGCCTTTGGCCTTCCCATGTGCCAATTGTGCCTGTAATATCAGTGGAGCTGCAACTCTTACTCTACACCACAATGGATTCACCCAAGACACCTGGCAGGGAGATGATGATGGGCTATAGCCATCCCAGGGAAAGGAGAGACTCTGCAGCTGCAGGCAGGATTATCTCATCCATCTTATCCATGGGATATAAGCACCCTCTCACTTGGAGATGGAGTGGACATCACCATCCTGGACTCCTCAGGATTGGGGGAAGAGCTATGGACTAGAGTGGACTTACTGGTATTTTGTTGTAGACATATTGTGAGTCAAGCATTGGAAGAAATAAAAACACTGATGTGGAGCCAGTGGCCACTGGATGCTTTTGGGGTAGGGAGAGGGAAAAGCAGTTGTAATACAGGGGCTATTTTGGGACTTGGGAATTATCCTGAGTGACATTACAATGACAGACATAAGCCATTTTACATGAGCAGATAACATGCACAACTGTGAGGGAGAGAGTGTGGTCTACAATGTGAACTATGGTCCATGCTTAGTGGCAAAGCCCCAGGATATGTATATTCATTGCAGTTGATGTGCCACACTATTGAAATATGTTTATGTGGGAGGTTGTGGGAGGTTTGAGAGGTGGGGAATATGGGAATCCCTATAAATTTTTGTGTAACATTTATATAATCCAAGCATCTTTTGAAATATTAAAAAAAAAAAGACATGCTGACTATCTTGTTAGGGGCTAATGCAGCTATTGACTTGAATTAGAAGCCAATGCTCATTTAGTATTCTGAAAACCAAGGGCCATTAAGAATTATGTTAAATCTTCACTGCCTGTGCTCTATAAATGAAACAACAAAGCCTGGAGGACAGCACATCTGTTTACAACATGGTTTATTGAATATTTGAAGCCCACAGTTGAGACCAGCTGCTTAGAATAAAAGATTCCTTTCAAATATTTTTGCTGTGGTCACCCAAGAGCACTTTTGGAGATGTACAATGAAATGAATATTGTTTACATGCCTGCTAACACAACACCCATTTTGCAGCCCATGGATCAATTCAAATTTCAAGTCTCATTATTTAAGAAATATTTTTCATAAGGCTATAGCTACCATAGATAGTTCTCTGATGAATCTGGGAAAAGTCAATAAAAAACTTTTTGGAAAGGTTTCACTATTCTAGATGCCATTAAAAATATTCATGATTCATGGAAGAGGTCAAAATATCAACATGAAGAGGAATTTTGAAGAAGTTAATTCCAACCTTCATAGATGACTTTGAGAGATTCAAGACTTAAGTGGAAGAAGTAACTGCATATGTGGTAGAGATAGCAAGAGAAATAGAATTAAAATTGAAGCCTGAATGTATGACTGAATTGCTGTGATCTAATGATAAAATTTGAATACCTGAGGAGTTGCTTCTTATAGATTAGCAAAGAAAGTGGTGTCTTGGGATGGAATCTACTCCTGGTGAAAACACTGTGAATATTGTTGAAATGACAACAAATGATTTAGAATATGATATCAACTTAGTTGATAAAGCAGAAGCTTTGTGAGAGGAGTGACTCTAATTTTGAAAGAAATTCTACTGTGGGTAAAATGCTATCAGAGAAATTATTCATGAAAGGAAGAGTCAATTGATGTGGCAAATTTTATGGCTGTCTTATTTTAACAAATTTCTACAGCCATCTGAGCTTTCAGTACCAACACCCTGATCAGTCAACAGCCATCAACATTCAGGCAAGAACCTCCACCAATAAAAAGATGACTCACTGAAGGCTTAGAAAATGATTATCACTCTTTTAGCAAAAAAGTATTTTTAATAAAGGTATGTGCATTGTGTTTAGACATAATACTATTGCAATAGACTGCATTATAGTGTAAATATAACTTTTATATGCACTGGGAAACCAAAAAATTCATGTGGTTCTCTTTATTGTGATATTTGCTTTATTGTGGTAGTTTGGATCCAACCCCACAATATTTCTGAAGTATGTCTGTACAAATAAGAATACAGATTATCTTCATGAACATAGATGAGAACATTCTCAACAATATTTTAATATATTGAATCCTAATATGTAGAAATATATAAATAAAATAAGTATAAATAAAGGATAATACATTTTGAGTAAGGGTGGATTATCTCAAATGTACACAATATATTTACCAGACTAAAAATAGGTACTTTATGACCTTTTCAAAAGATGCAGAAACAAAACAAAACAAAACAAAAATTTCAAAAATCAAAAATCATTCCTAAAAATGATATCTTAGTATTATGGGAATCTTCAAAAACACCTTCACCTATTTTTTTTATATAATAGTAAAAACTGAACGTTTCCCCCCTAAGATTAGGATAACTCACAGATATCTACTCTTCCCACATCGATAAAAACTTTACTGAAATTTCTAACCATTGCAACAGGGAAAGCAGAAAAAATAAAAGGCTTCCAGACAAGAAGAATAAATCTCTTTATTTGCAGATGTCATGATTATCTGGCAGAAATTCCTACAAAATACATTTAAAAATCTAGAATTAATATAGCAGTTTAGCAAAATTTGAGGACAGAAGACCAATATCAAAATGTCAAATGTATTTCTATATGATAGAAATGAATCATTAGAAACTGAAATATCAAAAAATACCATTTATAATGCCAACAAATTATGAAATACATAAAGACACATTTGATAAAATATTTACCAGACTAAATCCCACGAGGTATTGCTAAATGATATTTTAAAAGATGACATAAATAAATTGCAATATATACTTTGTTCATTAAACATAGCACTCTATCAGTTCTCCCCAAATTGACATATAGATTCAACACATTTTCAATAAAAAAATCAGGAGGCTGTTTTGTAGAAATTTGATATGCTGTTTCTAAAATGCATATGAAACAGCAAGATATATACAATGAACAAAAACAGTATTATAATAGAACAAGTTTGGAGGAATAACACTATCTGATTTCAAGACTAATTATAAACTAAAGTAATACATTATAGTATTGATTGGCATGGAGATAGACAAACAGATAAATGGAGTAGAACAAAATTCTAGAAATAGACCCAAACCTTTATGTGCAAATGTAAAAAAAAAAAAAGGTAAGTGCAATGACAATTCAGTTAAGAATGGTCTTTTTAAATAAATGGTGCTGTTACAATTTTATACCCATACGCAAAAAAAAAAAAAAAAAAAAAAAAGGAACTCAATGCAATGGCTTAACAACATGATTTTATTGGCTCATGGTTTCAGAGGCTAGAAGGCTCTGGGGACAGGATCTTCTGGTTGGCAGGCAATCTTTGGTGTTCCTTGGTTATTGCATTACATGGCAATGCAGAAGGCAGCATCTTCTTTCTCTTTCGGGTTCCATTGACTTACAGCTTCTGTTTGTTCCCTGCGGTTTTCTCCTTTTGTATCCAATTTCCTTTGCTTATAAAGACTTCAACCAACCTAGCCATTAAGTAAAACCTTATTCATTTTGGGCACACCCTTAACTAATAGCATCCTAAAAAGTCCTACTTACAAATGGATTCACATCCAGAGGACCAGCAGGGTTTGGGACCTGAATATGCTTTTTGTAGGTGATATGATTCAATCCCTATCACTGTGCATTATATAAAAAAAAAACTTGCAATGTATCTTATATTTAAAATGGGAATTTAAATTTTTAAAACTTGCTTAAAAATATAGGAGAATTTTTATCTATTCTATAATTTTTCAGATGCTTGGTTAGAAAATAAATTATTAAATACAAAACCTAAAACTTGAACAATGAAAAAAAAAATAAACTAGACTTCATCAGACTTTAGAACTTCTGTTCTTTGAATGGCACAGATAAGAGAATGAGAAGATAAGCCACAGGCCAGGAGAAAATATTTGCAACTCACATATATGATAAATGACTTGTATCCAGAATATTTATAGAACTGTTACAATGCAATAATAATACATAAATAATTGTCACCAAAAAAGAGACTATCTCCAAAGAAGATATATGAATATCAATAAGCATATGAAAAGTCATTAGGGAGATGCAAATGGAAACCATGATGAGATAAGTATTGCCTTCCATTAGAAAATCTAAAATTAAAAAGTCTGAATATAACAAATATTGATAAATATGTAGAACATTTGGAAATCTCACACACTGCTGGTGTTCCCACCCATAAAATAATGACCACTTTGAAAAACTGTTTAGCAGTTTCTTAAAATGTTAAATCTACCAGATGACCCATCAATGTCACACTAGATAATAACCCAAGAAAATTAAAATCATATGTTCATGAATATTCATAGCAGCTTTATTTGTAATAGATCAAAACTGGAAACAACCCAAATATACATCAACAGGTGAATGGGTATACAAATTGTGGCATGCCCCTACAATGGAATGTAACTTAGAAATAAAAAGCTATGGAATGGTGATATATACAACAACATGGATAAATCTCAAAGGGAATATGCTGAGTGAAAGAAGGCAGATAAACATAAATGCTTTGGATCCCATTTATAGAAGTTTCAGAAAATATAACAAATACACTATGGCAGAAAATAAATCATGTTTTCCTGGAGAATTTGGGGGGGGGGATTGTGGCTGGGAAAGGCAGAAGGAAGAAATACAATAGAATGAGAACAATTTGTAGTGGTGACAAATATATCTAGTGTCCTGATTCTTATGTGTATACATGTCAAGAATTTAAAATAATTAATTTAAAAATGTAAAGTTTATTTTATGCCAATTGTATCTCAGCAAAGTTGTTTAAAAAAGACTCATTTGAAAAATGGCAAAGGACTTTAAGGGACACTTCAAAATATAGATTATCCAAATGAGCAATTATCATATGAAAAAGTGTTCCACTTCAATTACGAATAAATGGCGGAAACACAGGCAAATGTAATCCATGTCCTTAGAAGTCAGGATGAAGGTTACCCTTCAGGTTGAAGATAAAGTCATTGGTAGGAGAAACAAGGCATCTTCTTGTGTGCTAGCAATATTCTATTCATTAAAGAGAATTTTGGTTAAGCCGGAGTGTTCCCTTTGATAATTCATGAAGCAGTATCTTTAGTATTTGCCCACTTTATAGGTATGCTATTTTTTAATTAAAAAAAAGATTATTGAAAATCCATGAATAAAAATATCTACTGAAATACCTGAGGAACTATTCACCTGACAATATTCATCCTTGCTTTTAGGTGTTTGAAGTGATCTTTTGCAATTTGGAGCTTAGAGAATATTGACCTCTGTCACATTCTTTGTTAAGAAAGAGTAGTAAGATGGGTCTTATCTTAGTTAAATGTTTGGCAATAGATAATTATGACCTACCTGAGATGTTCACTGTGTCTATTCCTTTCTTCAAAGTACAATGCTACAATAATTGCTAAGAATGTCAAGATGAGATAAAGAAACAATTAAATACAGAGCCAGTCAAATAAAGCTGAATGTTCTTCATCCAAACTCTAGCTACATTTCCGTCTCTTGGATTTAATCATAACATTGACTTGTATGCTCCATATGCCTTACTGTAGAACTGATTTTGATCAAAAATTTGGTTTTGATGTGGTTGGTGGCTTGATCCACTCTTTCCCCTGAAATGATCCAAGACTCTGCTTCTGATTACATTACGTAATTTTAGCCCAGCAAGTTATTTGTTCAATAAGAGATTTTGAATTCAATGAAAATTATAAGTTTTTGCATTAAAAGTCATTATAATGGGAAAGTTATGTTGTTCACGGATATCCATATGGATTTATAGGATTGGAGATAAAGTTATGGCACAATGATTCCTTTTGTGAACAGATCAAAAGGATCTGCTGCTCCCTCCCCATCCCTCCCCCCAGTTCCATGGATGGTGTAAAACATCCCCCTAACCTACCACCTTGTCAAGCTTGCACCACCCAACACAATAGTATCACTACACCACTGTCTTGTCCCTTCACTGCACAGCTATTCACTTCCACTTTATCATAGATTTCACATGTATGGACATTGACTCACAACCTGATTTTCCCTATTTCCTGTAAAGCAATCTTCCTGTTTCTAGCTCTCTGAGTCAGCTAGATTTGCTTAGTTCATATCAGAGAAGTCATATAATATTTGTCCTTCAATACCTGGCTTGCTTCACTCAATATAAGGCCCTCAAGATTCATCCACGTTATCCCATGTGTTAATACTGTATTCCTTTTTACTGCTGAGTAATATTCCATTGTATGTATATACCACATTTTGTTTATGCATTCATCTGTTGATGGGCATTTGGGTTGATTCCAACTTTTGATCATAGTGAATAATGCCACTATCAACATTGGTGTGCGTATATCTGTTTGGGTCTTTGCTTTCAATTCTTCTGGGTACATAGCCAGCAGTGAAATTGCTGAATCATAGGTTAGATATATAGATAGTTTTTTGAGGAACAGCCAAGTTGTCCTCCACAAGGGCTGGACCGTTCTACATTCACACCAGCAGTAGATGAGAGTTCCCATTCCTCCACATCCTCTCCAACACTTGTAGTCCTTTATTTTTTTAAGTGGCTACCAGTCTAATGGGTGTAAGATGGTATCTCATTGTAGTTTTAATTTGCATTTCCCTAATAGCTAGAGATGTTGATTGTCTTTTCATGTGCTTTTTAGCCATTTGTATTTCTTCTTTGGAGAAGTGTCTGTTCAAATCTTTTGCCCATTTTTAAAAATGGGTTGTTTGTCCTTTTATTTTTGAGATATAAGATTTCTTTATATATGCTGGATTTGAAGCTCCAATCAGATATATGGTTACCAAATATGTTCTCCCATTGGGTAGGCTGTCTTTTCACTTTCTTGACAAACTCCTTTGAGAGGCAAAATGTTTTCATTTTGAGGAGATCCCACTCATCCATTTTTTCTTTCGCTGCTGGTGCTTTGGGTGTGAAGTTCATGAAACCATTTCCCATTACAAGGCCCTGTAGATGCTTCCCTACATTATCTTCCAAAGGCTTTATGGTCTTGGCTCTTGTGTTTAGATCTTTCATCCATCTTGAGTTGATTTTTGTATAAGGTGTGAGATAGTGTTCCTCTTTCATTCTTTTGGATATAGATGTTCAGTTCTTGAAGCACCACTTGTTGAAGAGGCTATTCTCTCCCAGTTGAATGGGCTTGGAGGCCTTGTCAAATATCAGAGGACGTTATATGTGAGGATCTGTATCAAAACTCTCAATCTGGTTCCACTGCTCAGTGTGTCTATCCTTGTGCCAATACCATGCACTTTTAACCACTGTAGCTTTGCATTATATTTTAAAGTTAAGTAGAGATTCCTCTAATTTCATTTTTCTTTTTTGATATGTCTTTGGCTATTTGAGGCCACTTGCCCTTCCAAATAAATTTCATAGTTTTTCCAATTCATTAAAAAATGATGTGTTGATTTTTATTGGAATTGCATTTAATCTCAAGATTAGCTTGGATAGGATAGACATTTTAATAATGTTTAGCCTGCCTATCCATGAATGGAACATTCATCCATTTATTTAATTCTTCTTTGATTTCCTTTAACAGTGTTGTGTAGTTTTCTGTGTATAAATCATTTACAGCTTTAGTTAAAATTTTTCCTAGGTATTTAATTTTTTTAATTACTATTGTAAATGGTATATTTTCCTTGATTTCTTCCTCAGCTTGCTCATTATTGTTGTACAGAAATGCTGATTTTTGCACAGTGATCTTATAACCTGCGACTTTACTGAATTCATTTATAAGTTCTAGAAATCTGTTATAGATTTCTCAGGGCTTTCTATGTATAGGCTCATGCCATCTGCAGAGTGAAATTTTTACTTCTTCCTTTTCAATTGGGATGCTTTTATATCTTTTTGTTCCCAAAGTGCTCAAGCAAGTACTTCTAATACAATGTTAAATAGGAGCAATGATAGTGGGCATCCTTTTATTTTTCCCAAACTTAGAGGGAAAGCTTTTAGGATTTCACCATTGTATATGATGTTAGTTGTGGGTTTTTCATATATACCCTTTATTGTGTGCAGAAAATTTCTTTCCATTCCTGTCTTTTGCAGTGTTTTTATCAGGAAAGGGTGCTGTATTTTGTCAAATGCTTTTTGTATGTGTATAGAGATGATTATGTGATTTTTATCTTTCCATCGGTTTATGTAGTGTATTACATTGGTCATGGTGTATAATTTGTTTGATGTGTTGTTGAATACCATTAACAAGGATTTTGTTGAGGATTTTAGCATCTAGGTTCATTAGAAAGAATTGTCTCTAATTTTCCTTTCTTCTGGCATCTTTGTTAGGCTTGGGTAATAGTGTAATGTTGGCATCATAAAATGAGTTAGGCAATGTTTCTTCTACTTCTATTTTTGGGAAGAGTTCAAGCAGGACTGGTGTTAGTTCTTTCCAAAATGTTTGATAGAATTTACCTGTGAAACCATCTGGTCCAGGGCTTTTCTTAGTGGGGAGGTTTTTGATGACTGATTCTATCTCTTTATTTGTGATTGGTTTGTTGAGTTCATCAATTTCTTATTTTGTCAATGTAGGCTGCTTGTGTGTTTCTAGAAATTTGCCCATTTCCTCTAAATTATCCTTCCTGTTGGCAAATACTTTTTCAAAGTATCCTATTATGATATTCTTTATTTCTGTTGGGTCAGTGATGATATCCCCTTCCTCATTCTTATTTTGTGTATTTGATCTTCCCTCTTTTTTTCTTTGTTAATCTAGCTAAGAGTTTGTCAATGTTATTGATCTTCTCTAAAAACCAGCTTTTAGTTTTATTTTTTCTATTCCTTTCTTAATTTTTATTTCATTTAGTTCAGCTATAATTTTTTAAAATTTCCATCTTTCTACTTCCTTTGGGGTTAGTTTGTTGTTCTATTTATAATTCCTCCAGGTATGCAGTTAGGTCCTCAATTAACTCTTTATTCTTTTTTGAGATATGCATTTATAGCTATGAATTACCCTCTCAATATAGCTTTTGCTGCATCCCACAAGTTTTGATATGTTTTGTTGTCATTTTCATTTAATTTAGGTTGTGACTGATTTCTTTTGAAATTTCTTCATTAACCGACTCTTTGTCTAAGAATGTGTGGTTTAACTTCCAAATCTTTGTGCCTAATCTGGTTCTCCAGCCCTTATTGATTTCCAGCTTCATTCCATTGTGGTCAGAGAAATTGCTTTGTGTAATTTCAAGCTTTCTGTGTTCATTGAGAATTTTTCTGTAACCTAGCATGTGGTCTATATTGGCTAATGAACCATGTGCACTCAAGAAGAATGTGTATCCAGCTGTATTTGAGTGTAGTCTTCTGTATCTGTGTACTACGTCAAGATTCTCTATGGTATTATTTAAAGTCTTTGTTGCTTTATTGTTTCTTTGTTGATATGTTCTGTCTAATGGTGATATTGGTGTACTAAACTTCCCAACTATAATTGTAGAAGCATCTCTTTCTCCATTATTTTATCCTGTGTTTGCCTCACGTCCTTTGAGGCTCCCTGTTTAAGTGCATAAATGTTTGTGATTGTTCTTTCTTTTTGAAAAATTACCCTTTTACTAAGATATAGTGTCCATCTTTGTCTCTTACAATGGTTTTGCACTTGATGTCTATTTTTCCAATATTAGTATAGCTATTCCTACCCTTTTTTGGTTATTGTTTGCTTATAATATTTTTTTCCATCCATTCACTTTCATCTTCCTTGAATCCCTGGGTCTAAGTTGGGTTTCTTATAGACAGCATACAGATGTGTTATATTTCCTTATCCTTTCTGCCAATTTGTGTCTCTTGACTGGTGAGTTTAATCCATTAATATTCAGTGTTATTACTCTCAAGGAATTACCTACATTAGCCATATTTTCTTTGGGTTTATGTATGCCATATATTATTTTTTATTTCTTTTTGTTGCTATTGTTGTTGTTCTTACACTCTCCTACAACTCTCTCTCTCTCTCTAGTTTTTCCTTTCTACTTGCAGAACTCCCTTTTTTATTTCTTGAAGGGCAGGTTTCTTACTGGCAAAACACTCTTAATTTCTGTTTATCTGTGAATATTTTGAACTCTCCATCATTTTTGAGTTCCAGCTTTGCTAGATTGAGAAACCTTGGCTGGAAGTTTTTTTTTCTTTTAAGACCTTAACTATGTCATACCACTGCCTTCTTGCCTCCACAGTTTCAGAGGAGAAATCAGCACTTAATCTTATTGAGCTTCCCTTATATGTGATGTTTCTCTTTTCTCTTGCTACCTTCAGTATTTTCTCTTTTTTTGAGCATTGGACAGTTTGACAAGTATATGTCTTGAGTAGGCATGTCGGGATTTATACTGTTTGGTGTATGCTGTGCTTCCTGGACATGTACATCCATCTCCATTAATATGGTTGGGAAGTTTTCAGCCATTATTTCCTCCCACATTCCTTCTGTCCCCTTTCTCTTCTCTTCTCCCTCCGGGATGGTTATAATGTATATATTTATGCATTTTGTGTTGTCATTCAAATTCTTAATTCCCTGTTGGATTTTTTCTATCTTTTTATCTATCTGTTCTATCAGTTTGATTTCAGATGTATTTTCTTCCACATTGCTAATTCTTTCCTTTGCCTGTTCAAATCTGCTGTTATGTGCTTTCAGTGTTTTTATTATTATTATTATTATTATTTCTTGGATTGTTCCATTCATCACTCTCACATCCATTATCTTTTTATTTGTGTTTATAATTTCTTCAGTATATTCTCCCCATGTCTTCTTAATATCCTTAATCAATTCCTTTACTTCATTAAGTCAGTCCATGATATTGGTTTGGACAGCTTTGATTAGTTTTTTCATGTTCTGCATCTCTTCCTGATTTTTACTTTTTTCATTGGACTGGGCAATGTCTTCCTGTTTCTTGGCATGCTTTGTAATTTTTTGTTGATGTCTGGTTATCTTTTTATCTTGATGGGTTTATTCAGTTGATTAGCTTCTCTCTCTACTTTAGGGATTTATTTAGTTGCTGTTTTTGGAAGTGTGTTATGTTTTCTCTTTAAGACTTTGTTCCTCTATTTCCTTGCTGTTGTCTATGTTCCCTTGATAGAAAAATATTAGGGCCACAGAAAGCAAAAAGAGGTAAGAAAAGAAAATGATAATAGTAATAATAATAGTAAAAGTTAGAAGAGGAACCATATAAGGCCTAGGAAAATGAATATAACTAATGTAAGTAGGGTAAAGTCATGGGAATAAAAAATGGAGTACCAACAATGAGACGGGAGAAAAATATGTAGAATGAATTAAAAGTCCAGAATGCGGATGAGAGAAGAAAGGAGAAAAGAAAAGAAAAAAGTAAATAAAAGAAAACCATTAGATGAGATAGAAATAAAAACCAGAAAATTTGAGGACTAAACAAAGAAAGGTGGAATGTAAGAACGACAACAGAAAGTAGAAGATAAAAAAATGAAGGAACGAAAAGAGACAGCATTGTTAGACAAAATTGGTATACACAGTAAAAGGGAAATCAAGGAAGAGGAAACACAGCAAGCAAGAAATAATCCAGCAGCACCTAATTTTAAAAAAGGGTGGGGAGAAACAGGAAAGAAAAAGAAGACAAAACACACACACACACACAAGCAAGCACCCATATAAAAACTAAGGAAAAACAACCTACCTTCTTTGCCCCTGAGAGGCTACTCAGGCTGTTGGTGTTCAACAATCAAATACTCTACAGCCTGCCCTCTGTAGGTTTTGAAGCAAGTTTTAGTGCGTAAAATAGAAGGAACATTTTTTTAGGAAGAATAAGAGACCCAAGAGAAGCGAATACAAAAATAATGTCTATGCTTTCCCTGTCCTAAAATATCAGCTGGATGTTTAATATTCCAGTGAATCACTAGTCTAAGAGGAACCAAGAATCAAACTAGGGACCTCCTATAGTCAAAGCAGAAACTCCTCCACTGAGCTAAACTTTTTTGTTGGGTCAGTTAGCTCTTCAGATAGCAATCCAGTCACTTTCCCTTGGGCAGGTTTGACTCTGCAGTTGGGTTGATTCCTGCTGCTTAGGGGTCTGTTCCTGACCTCTTTCTATTCTTATTGCTCTCTCCCAGGGTAGCAGGATACAATAGCCTGTGTTTGCCTATGAGCATATCCCACCTTACTTTTCCTAATCAGGTTGAGTTCCCTTTCAGTTTTCCAGGTATGCACTAATAATCATGTAAGAAAAACACAATATTGCTCCTTCCTTTCAAGTTTTAAACATTATATTTATTTCATATTTCTAATTTTAGTAACAGAATAACACTGAATAACAACTATGCTCTTTTATATCTCTTTTTTTTGGGAATATGTTTCATTTTCACCTTTTACCTTATGCACATTTTGATTAAAGGTAAATATATTGCAAAATTATTAACTTAATTGATGAAATATAGTAATTGATTTTCAATCATGAAAATCAATTTCATCCTTAGTGCAGTCCTATGCTTATTTGTTTTTTACTTTTATTCTACTAACATATATACAACCTAACTTTCCCCTTTTTTAACAATACTGTCATATACAATTAAGTGTTGTTAATTATGTTCATGTTGTACTACCATCATCACCATTCATTACTAAAATTTATGATCAAACCAATTAGAAATTCTGTACAATTTAAGCATTAATGCCTCATTCCCTAGCTCATCCCATCCCCTGTTGACCAATATTATAGATTGTGTCTCTATGAGTTTACTTATTCTAATTATTTAATAAAAGTGAGATTATACATGTCCTTGTGCAGCTGGTTTATTTTACCCAACATGTCTTTAAGGTTAATCTAGTTATCGCATATACCAGAACTTCACCTCTTTACATCTGAAAATGTTCCATTGTATGGATAGACTACATGTTACTCATTTTCCTTTTTCCGTTCTTTTTTGTTGTCTTTCTTTAAAATATCTAAAGAGCACAGATTTGAAAAAATCCAAATCTATTAAAATGCACATCATCTTTGGGAAAACAATATGAAAACTTGATTTTTTTT
>JAQZBX010030735.1:0-26661 GCA_029593785.1 Cabassous unicinctus | reverse complement strand
TCCACTCCTGGTGGGAATATAGAATGGTCCAACCATTGTGGAATACAGTTTGGCAGTACATCAAAAAAGTAACTACCAAGCTGCCATATAATCCAACAATTTCACTGCTGGGTATATAACCAGAAAAACTGAAAGGAAAGACACGAAGAGATATACATACAGCAATGCTCACAGTGGCATTATTCACTGTTGCCCAAAGTTGGAATCAACCCAAATGTCCATCAACAGATGAGTGGATAAACAAAATGTGATACGTACATAAAATGTAATACTACTTAGGTGTAAGAAGGAATACAGTGCTAACACACGGGATAACATGGAATAATCCTGACTTTATGTTGGGTGAAGCAAGCCAGGCATTGAAGGATGAACAGTACATGACCTCACTGATATGAATTAAGCAAACTGAGCAGACTCAGAGAGCTATTGTCTGGAAGATAGGTTTATAAGAAATAGAAAGGGAGAAGGTTGTGAGCCAACACCCATATGGATGTAAT
Organism: Cabassous unicinctus; assembly: GCA_029593785.1. Classification (NCBI taxonomy): domain Eukaryota; kingdom Metazoa; phylum Chordata; class Mammalia; order Cingulata; family Chlamyphoridae; genus Cabassous; species Cabassous unicinctus. The sequence goes on along the minus strand of JAQZBX010030735.1, from coordinate 26,164 downwards.
CTATGTTAAGGTGAAAGTGTGTAGTTGTGTACTGAAGGGAAGGTAGTGATATTATTGGGTTGGCTGATGCAGTTTTGACATGTGGGTAGATTGGGTAGGGTGGGTTGGAAGGTCCAGGGAACTGGGGGGTGGATTGGGAGAGGGACCAGGTGAACAGTGGGGATTTGCAGGTATGTGGTTGAAAAAACAAAGTTGGGAATGCTCTTATGGCAATATGACAAGGAAGTGTTACTGGTTTAGGGTGTTGGATGGGGGGCATTCAGGACAGAATACACCTGGAGCAGGCTTATAGGGAGTGTATGAGTGATCCTGTTGTCATAAAGTGTTGTATCAGTGGATGGAGATCCACATAATAAGTAGGAAGGACTTGGACGCCCATTCTCTGGAGGACCTTTTTGTTCACAAATAGAAGGGAGTCTCTCAAGAGCATGGGCGGTTCCTAATAAAGGAGAATGAACCAGTGTGTGAAGACCTCAGTGTTGTTCTATGTAACTATGAATCTTGTCATCCAAGGAGTGAAGCCAGGGGGTCACCATGGGACCCCAGGGGAGGTGAAGGCAGGTATAAAACAGATAGAACTGGGGGTATTTAGTGGGCAATGGAAGTGTTTTACATGATCTTTCAATGATGGACATAGGCCATGTTAAATATCATCAAAACTTAGAAAAGCGTATGGTCTAAAAGGTAAACCATAATGTAAACCACTGACCACGTTAGTACCTATGTTACACTATTTGTATATCAGTTATAACAATGGTAACATCCACATATAAAAAAGTATTAATATGGGAAGGAGGAAAAGGGGAGCATGTTGGGTATATGAGACTCCCCTGTATTCTCTATGTGACTTTACTGTGACCTAAAACTTATTTGAAAACAAAAAGAAAAATAATAAGACACTGGGGAATAAATGGAAGAAAATGCCACTTTACAGACAGTACAGAAGATATTAAAGTGATGAAAGGTGAAACGTCAGGTCAAAATTTAAAAAAAATTTTTTTCATTATTTTTTAATATCCCAATATTTTAATTTTACTTTAGTTTTAGTTTTTTTTAATTTTTATGTATTTTATTTCTTATATTTAACCTTATCATTATTATTTCATTTTCCTATTAATTGCATTTGGTTATTTTAATGGCTTTATTTGTAGAAGCTTTTGATCGCTGAATGGTTACAACTGGGGCAGGGAAGGATCATTGATGTGGGGTGTCAGTGATGGGGGATACATGGGAGGAAGTTAATCTGGACATAAAAATGAGATATATAAAAATGTTCAAATATTCACAGGGCATTTTCACAGTGGGACTGACACAATAAATGAGAGAATATTGAATTCCCATCCTGGAGAGCTCCACCACATTCTCTAATGGACCAGCAATAGTCTCCCCAAAGTGCAGGGGCAATGATTGGTGAAGGAGGATGATCCACTGCTGGGCCCTTGATATTGACAATTATGCTTATGAGCCTTTGATCTTGAAATTGAAACTTACCCTATTGTTGTGGGGTGCCTAAGAGTTGCCTCCTGTGAGCATCCTTGTTGCTCAAATGTGGCCTCTCTCTAAGCCAAACTCAGCATATAAATGCATTACCTTCCCCCAAACATGAGACCTGACTCCCAAGGATGGGCCTCCCTGGCACTGAAGGATTACTACCAAGCACCAACTAGCAATGCAACTGGAAAAAAACCTTGCCTAAAAGGGGGAAAATATAAAGACAAATGAATTTATATGAATAAGAGACTTCAAAAAGAGTTGAGAGGTCATTGCAGACATAACACTAATGCATATCTCAGGAGGATCACATAGACTGCCAAAGTAGATACTACCACCAGGGCTCCTGAGGGCTCTGGAGACACCCAGGTCCTATGGTCAGGGCAGGTAGCTCCAGAGTTTGGTGCCTTGACAGTCGGCCCTACTTTGGAGTTTGTGCTCCTGAAAATGACACAGTTGGACTCAATTACATCTTCCCTACACATGGCTGATCTGTCCCTTCTATTTAAACCTATACTTGATGCTCGAGTTTGTTGGTGTATGCCCAAGAGATTCAATTCTTTTGGCTGTCCATCTGCCAGCTGGGCCCAGAACCTCAGTGGAGTTGCAACACCTACTCTACAGCTCATTGGACTCATCCAGAAGAACTAACAAGGAAATGATGATGAACAATGACCATCCCAAGGAACCAAGAAAGTCTGCAACTGCAAGCAAAAGAGTCCCATTCATCTTCCCCATGAGATATAATCCCCCTCTCAATTAGAGGTGGAGTGGACATCATAATCCCAGAATCCTTAGGATTGGGCAAAGAACAATAGACTAGATTGGACTTACTGGTATTCTACTATAGACATATTGTGATTGTAGCAATGAAAGAAATTATAACATTGATGTGGAACCAGTTGTCACTATAGGCTCTGGGAGCAGGGAGAGGGAAAAACAGCTGTAATATAGGGGTTTTTTCAGGACTTGGGTATCATTCTGAATGACATTGCAAAGACAGATATAGGCCATTTTATATCATCCCATAACATGAAGAACTGTGTGGGAGAGAGTGTAAACTACCATGTGAACTATGGTCCAAGCTCAGTGGCAATGCCCCAGGATGCATTTATCAATTGCAATGAATGTGCCACTCTAATGGAGGATGTTTTTTATGAAGGAGGGTATGGAAGGTGTGGGGAGTGGTGCATATGGGAATCCCTATATTTTTTGTGTAACATTTATGTAATCTAAGTATCTTTTAAAAAATAAAAAAAAATTATTAAAAAAAAAAGGTTGTTGGAAAGCAAATATGATTCTCAATAAGCCATTAAGAGAGGCTTGAAAATGAGCCAGGTGTAGAGAGAATAGTTTTCATGATGCTAAGATGCTTTGGGTGCCTATTATATTCTAGATATTAGAAATATCTTGTTCTTCTCTTCCTTTCCTTAATTGTGAATAACGCCACAAGATTTAACTCTGATATTATTTCTTCCAGGAATATTCTAGAATATTTATTCTATGTTACCAGCTTCTCATACTGAGCACATCAAAGGAAATCATATCAAGTAAGATTGCTGCCCCACACTGGACCATAAGTTATTCAATTCCAATGATTATTAAATATTAGCTTTCATATCTCTAATAACAAGTACAAGGCATGTCACAGAGCAGTCAGTGAATTGCAATTCTTACTTTACAATGCATCTTGAAGACAATTTTTTATCTGCACACAGGTTTATGCTTCTGTTCCTTTTAATGCCTTACTTTTCCGTACAATAATGATGGAAATTTGAGTTCTTTCTCATCCTTTTGTCCCTCTAGAGAAATACACTGCAGCAATTATCTTTGTGATGTGTATGAGTATATTTATAGGAAGTGGAATAGCTATGTCAAAGTCCTTGTGCATTTTTATATGGTAAATTTTGAAGAATGACCCCCCTAAAACTACCAGTTTGCAGTCCTATAAACAGTGAGGTTACTTGTTTTCCTCATCATTACCTATGCCAAATGTTATCACACTTTTATGAAATTTTTTTTCAATCTAGAAAATGCAAAACAGAATTTTATTTTGCATTTCCCTAGTTAAAATTCCCTAACTTCATCTTGACTTTTGAGAGTTATTTTAATAGAAAAGAAAGTATGCCTTTGTCTTTCATATGTGTTGTAAATATATTTTCAAAATTTGGCATTCATATTTTGTTTTTATATTTTTTGAAAAATGTATTGATAGAGAGCAACCTCTATAGATTTGGGATCAAGTTGAATCTCAAGAAAAGTTACTCCCTTTTTATTTCTGTTTTATCTCACTTGAAGTCACAATATGGGATATATAATGTATTCTACAGGATGCAAACTACTGAAAAACCCCACATATATCCTAAAGTTTTACAAGAGTACATTTTCTGTGTCACAAAAGCTTAAGCTAAAAACCCAAAGTGCATAAAGAAATCCATCATGTTAGCAAGTTAATACCATTTACTTTAACTTAAATATAGCCTCAGTGCCCTCTTGTGTCTTAAGAAAAATTATTAAGGGATTTAGAGAAAACCTGTATGGAGCATATGTGGTTCAATTGGTTGAGCACCTGCTTCCCACATGGGAGTTTCGGGATTCAGTTCTCAGTGCCTTCTAAGGAAAATGGGAACAACAAACAAAAACAAATGTAAAAACCAATGCAGGGACAATGGTAGGGGGAAGGCAAGATGGCATCAGTTTAAGTGGATGATCACCATCTCTCTCACAAAAGACAGCTGATTGGAGACAGGATCATGCCCAGTGAGCTGTTCTGGGAGCCCACGGAGTGGGAGACTTTGGGGCATCGATCTGGAGGGAGCTGGACAGGGAGATAGATTGCTCAAGATAAAACCGTGAGTTTTAGCCCCATTCCTGGAAAACATGAATGGCTAAGCCCCATCCTCAGGGCAGGGAGCCTGGGTGAGCCCCGACTCCCCCCAGCCACCCAGCAAGATGGAGCATTCTCCAAGAGTGGGAGGGTTCTGGCAAAGGGTGGAGAGGCATTTCCTTTCTGTGGGTTTGGTTGCCTGGACCCTCTCAGAGCTTTGGGGAGCACACCAGCTGGCTCAAAGTGGCACCAGGCTGAGGGGAGAGGCAAATCTGCTGAGGAAGCCTGATTTACCTAACTGTCCTGGGATATAGAGGCTTGGCTTGAGAGAGGGTGTAGTCAGCCAATTTAATAGTTCCACCCTGAGGACTATCAGAATTTCAACTCCCCTAAGGGAATCAGGCAGTTGGAAGTGCTTAATAAGTTTTCAACACTATTTAGGGTCCTCTAGGAGGAAGAAGGGGTCTAGAAGGGGCTTGAAAATCATTTCTCTGCTGTGTACTCAGTCATCAGGGTCCCATTTGAATTTCAAAAGGGAACGCAACCTGACCAGGAGAGGGGAGGGGGGATCTGCACATACAGCCTGCTGAATCCCGCTGCCCTAGGAGATTAAAACCTGCCTGGGAGAAAGTGACTGAATAGCTTTCTGAAGAGCTAACTGACCCAGTTAGAAAGGTAGTTCAGTGGAGGAATTTCCGTCTTGAACATATGAGGTCCTTTCGTTCAATTTCCGGCTCCTATAAGAGTAGTGATCAACCAGGATATCTAGCATCCAGCTGATACCATAAGACAGGGAAAACATAGACATTATTTTTGTACTAGCTTCTTTTGGGTCCCTTATTTAAAAAAAAAAAAAGCTTACTTAAAAAATATTTTTAACTCAGTTTACTCACTAAAACCCACCTCAAAGTCTGTGGAAAGAAGCCTGCAGGGAATTGATTGATGAACACAGGCAGGCTGAGAGGCTCCACAAGGGTCCAAGAAGGAAGTCTGTTCTTCCTTAACTTTGCTTGACTGCTTACTTTTGTGCTTGTTTGGGTTTTTTGTTTGTTTGTTTTGTTTCTTGTTTTTCTTTCCTCTTTCCTCCCCACCACCCACCTTTTTTTTATATATATAAATTAGGTGCTGCTAGCTTGTTTCTTCTTTGCTGTGCTTCTTCTTTGATTTCCCATTTTCTGTGTATACTGATTTTGTCTACCAATGCTATATCTTTTCCTTTCTTCATCTTTCTGTCTCCTGCTTTCTTTTGTGGTTCTTACATTACACCTTTTTTATTAGTCCTCAACATAGTGGTTTCAATTTCTATCTTGTCTATTCTGTTTTCTTTTCTTTATGAACTTTTTCTTTCAGTCTTTTCTTTTCTCTTTATCTCTCTCCTCATCATTCTGGCCTATTAAATCATTCTATATATTTTTCTCTATTTAGTGTCCCATTTCATTGTAGGTATTCCACTTTTTTATTCCAATTACTCTACACTGCTTACAGGAGTTAAATATTCATTTTACTAAGTCTTATATGGCCCTTCTGCTAACTTTCATTATTATTACTATTATATTTTTCTTTTCTTACCTGTTTCAATTTCTCTGGTCCTAATATATTTCTTTCAAGTGAACATAGAAAACAGCAATGAAATAGAACAAGAAGAACAAAGTGTCAACGAGAAAACTTAACACCCACACAAAACCAGCAGTTAAACAAAATTCTAGAGCAGAGCAAGAAGCTAATCAACTGAATAAACCCATGAAGATAAATGATGACCAGAGGGCAACAAAAAATTACAAACAATATGTATTAATTAGGTTCTCTCAGGGAACAGAATCAACAGGAGTTATCTGTCAAAAATATGAGATTTTATAAGAGTCTGTCACATGACCATGGGGATACACAAATCCAGGTTCCGCAGGCAGGCTGCAAACCAGGGGTTCCGGTGAAGGTCCAATGGAAGGTTTTTGATGAGTTTCTGGGAGAAGTTGGCCATCCAAAGATGAACTAGGAAATTCTCTCTGAATGTTTAAATCACTCCCCCTTTTAAGATATTCAACTAATTGGATAAAAGCATCATCCATTGCTGATGCAATCTCTCTAATTGAGCTAATTGATGCAGATGTAATCGGCCATCCACACAGTAAACTCACTGTTGACTGAAGTCCATAAATGCTCTTGTATTGCAATTAGCCCAGGGCTTGCTTGGCCAAACTCCTGGACACAATTACCTGGCCAAGTTGACACATTAGCCTAACCATCACACCATACTAAGAAACTGGAAGACATGGACCAGAACAATGAACAAACCAAAAACCAGGAAGAGATGCAGAACATCGAACAAGAAATCAGAATTTTCCAAACAAATATCATGGACCAACATAATGAAGAGAAGGAAGAGATTAAGGATATTAAGAAGACACTAGGAGAACATACTGAAGAAATTGTAAACATACATAAAAAGACAACAGATATGGTGGTGATGAATGGCACAATCCAAGACATCAAAAAGACATTGGAATCACCTAACAGCAGATTTGAGCAGGCAGAAGAAAGAATTAGTGATATGGAAGACAGTACATCTGAAATCAAACAGATAGTAAAAGAGATAGAGAAAAAGATAGAAAAAATCCAGCAGGGACTTAGGGATTTAAGCGACAAAACAAAACGCACAAACATCTACATTATAAGCATCCCAGAGGGAGAAGAGAAGGGAAAGGGAACAGAAGGAGTGTTGAAGGAAATAATGATTGAAAACTTCCCAACCGTATTGAGGAAGATGGATGTACATGTCCAGGAAGCACAGCACACCTGAAACAGTATAAATCTCAACAGGCCTACACCAAGACATATACTTGTCAAAATGTCCAATGCTAAAGACAAAGAGAAAATAGGGCAGCAAGAGAAAAGAGAACCATCACATACAAGGGAAGCTCAATAAGAGTAAGTGTTGAATTATCATCTGAAACCATGGAGGAAAGAAGACAGTGGTATTAAATAGTCCAGCCACAAATCCTCTATCCAGCAAAGCTGGCATTCAAAAATGATGGTGCATTCAAAATATTCACAGATAAACAGAAATTAAGAGAGTATGCCAATAAGAAACCTGCCATTCAAGAAATAATGAAGTTCTACAGGTTGAAAGAAAAAAACAGGAGAGAGAGAGTTGGAGGAGAGTATAAGAACAACTAAAAAGACAAAAAGAGAAATAAAAACATCATATTTGACATACATAAACTCAAAGAAAATATGGCTGATGTAAGATTTTCCTTGCGAGTAATAACATTGAATGTTAATCGATTAAACTCACCAGTCAAGAGACACAGATTGGCAGAATGGATAAAGTTATATGACCCATCTATATGTTGTCTACAAGAAACCCACCTTAGACCCAGGAATTCAAGGAGGCTGAAAGTGAAAGGCTGGAAAATAATTTTACAAGAAAATATCAATCAAAAAAGAGTGGGAGTAGCTATACTAATATCAGACAAAATAGGCTTTAAATGCAAAACTATTGTAAGAGACAAAGATGGACACTATATATTAGTAAAAGGAGTAATCTTTCAAGAAGAAAGACCAATCATAAACATTTATGCACCTAATCAGGGCAGCTCAAAATACATGAGGCAAACACTGCAAAGACTAAAGTGGAGACATAAATGTCTCTACAATTATAGTGGGAGACTTTAATACACCGTTATCACCATTAGACAGGAATTCTCGATGGAGAATCAATAAAGAAACAAAGACTCAGAATAATACATTAGAGGATCTGGACCTAATGCATATATACAGAACACTACACCCAAATTCAGCAGGAATATACATTCTTCTCTAGTGCACATGGATCATACTCCAAGATAAAACACATGCTAGGCCACAGAACAGCTCTCAATGAATTAAGAAAAATTGAGATTATATAAAGTAATTTCTCTGACCACAATGGAATGAAATTGGAAAACACTAAGGGTCAGAGAACCAGATTAGGCACAAAGATATGGAAATTAAACAACACACACGTAGACAAACATTGGGTCAAGGAGGAAATCTCAAAAGAAATCAGTAAATACCTTGAAATTAATGAAAAGGACAACACAGCTTATCAAAACCTATGGGATGCAGCCAAAGCTGTACTGAGAGGTAAATTCATAGCCAAAAATGCATATATGAAAAAAGAAGAAAGAGCTAAAATTGAAGACCTAATTGCACACTTGGAGGAATTTGAAAAACAACAACAAACTAACCCCAAAGGAAGTGGAAAGAAGGAAATAACAAAGATTAGAGTAGAACTAAATGAAATAGAAAATAAGGAAGCACTAGAAAAAAATAAACAAAACCACAAACTAGTTTTTTGAGAGGATCAATAAAATTTACAAGCCCTTAGCCAGACTAACAAATTAAAAGAGAGAGCAGCTGCAAATACACAAAATAAGAAATGAAGTAGGGGATATCACTGCTGATCCCACAGAAATAAAGAGTATCATAAGAGGATACTTTGAAAAATTATATACCAACAAGAATGATAATTTAGAGGAAATGGACAAATTCCTAGAAACTCACAGGCAGCCTACATTGATGAAAGAAGAAATTGATGAACTCAACAGTCCAATTACAAGTAAAGAAAAAGACTCAATCATCAAAAACCTCCCAACAAAGAAAAGTCCACGACGAGATGGGCTTGGAGCACTGGATATCCATATCCAAAAGAGTGAGAGAGGAACTCCATCTCACACCTTATACAAAAATCAACTCAAGATGGATCAAAGATCTAAGTATAAAAGCCAAGACCATAAAGACCTTGGAAGATAATGTAGGGAAGCATCTACAGGACCTTATAATGGGAAAAGTTTTCATGAACTTCACACCCAAAGCACGAGCAGTGAAAGAAAGAAATAGATAAATGGAATCCCCTTAAAATTAAAAACTTCTGCACTTCAAAGGATGTTATCAAGAAAATAAAAAGGCAGCCTACACAATGGGAGAAAATATTGAGTAACTATATATCTGATAGGAGCCTAATATCCTACATATATAAAGAAATCCTACACTTTGAAAATAAAAAGACAAAAAAACCCATTTTAAAAATGTGCAAGTGATCTAAAATGACACTTCTCCAAGGAAAAAATACAAATGGCTAAAAAGCCCATGAAAAGATGCTTGGCATCACTCACTATTAGGTAAATGCAAATCAAAACTACAATGAGAAACCATCTTACACCTATTAGAATGGCAGCTATTAAAATAACCACAGACTGTAAGTGTTGGAGAGGATGTGGAGAAATGGGAACCCTCATCCACTGCTGGTGGGGTTGTGACTGGTCCAGCCACTATGGAGCACAGTTTGGCAGTTCCTTCAAAAACTGACTATACAACTTCTGTATGGTCCAGCAATTCCTCTGTTGGGTATATACCCTGAAGAATTGAAAGCAAAGACATGAACAGAAATATGCACACTTAGTTGATTGATATAAAATAAGTTTTTGTTTAAATTCATAAGAGTAACAATGAATAATGACTATAGCATAAGGATAAATGAAATAAAGACAGTAATTTCACTTTCAGTGGGAAGGAGGAATTCTTTTACATGCCCATGTATATGATCCTTTCTTCTACTTTATCCACTGGGTTCCATTGACTTCCAGTATTTGTCTGCTTTCCATTTCTTCTTTCTACATCTGAATTTTAAAACACATGTACAAAGTATATATGGGAAAAATATGCTGAGAACTACAAAACACTTATGAAATAAATACTATATAAATTAATGGACAGTCTCAGAATGTTCAGGAATTCAGAGTCTCACCATAGTAAATGGCCAGTCCTTCCCAAATTGATGTAAGAAGCAATGTGATCCCTGTTATTATCCACTAGAATTTCTGCATGTGTAGAGAATATTATTCCAAAATATATATGACTCATCAAGGGGCAAAATTCCTCTACATCAATGGGCATGTGAAATCCAAAAAAAAAGTATCTTCTTAAAAATACAATGGTGGAACAGGCATAGTAAAACATTCCCCTCCTAAAGGGAAAAATTGGAGGGAAAGAGAGTTCACAGATACCAAGAAATCAGAAAACCATCAGGGCAAATTTCTTTAGATTTCAAGGTCTGAAAATAAGCCTCTGCAGCTCAATGCTCTGTCCTCCTCACCTACCAGGGGTGGTTCCCCACTCTCCTGGCCTGAGGTGGTCCCTTTGACCCAGACTCCTGCAGCCATGACTGTACTTGGAGTCACTGTTCCTTCATTTCTTCCTGTCTCTCTCTTTCAGTCCTAGTGTGGAGTGTATCTGCTGGTCTACAATTCTCAAAAACTTTTCAGTCTCTGCAATCATGTGAGTCCAAGTTATCAGACAAGAATGTTCCCCACAGATCTTTCCTGGACAATAGCATCTTTTTACCTGGCATCTCCTGAGATGCTTTATTGGATCCATTAGTCACACAGTCAATCTTTTTATAACATTATTGCCCATTCACACCTTTGGCCCAGACTCGCTAAAACACATTATCTGAATAGGCTGAGAACATTCCAAATCATAAAGTGCTGGTTCATATTTGGTTAGAAATTATCTGTTTAACTTATCTTTTTGCTCTCACACCTTACTACAAGCAGCATGAAGTAACCAGGGCACTCCATATTTTACTTGGAAATCTCCTCAGGTAAATATACACATCCATGCTTTACAAGTTCTGCTTTCCACACAGCAAAACAATTCAGCCATGCTTTCCTCCATTTTATAATAAGGATAACCTTTCCTCCAATATTCAATAACTTGTGTTTAATTTCCATAAGAAGTCTCCCAGAAGCACCTTTAACATTAATATTTTTAGCAATATTCTGCTTATGATGATCTATGTATTCTCATAGATTATAGACACTTTCTCTAACTCTCTTCTCACTTCCTTCTGAGCCCTCAGCAGGCATTGTAAGGCAATCAAGCACCTCAAAACTGCCAGTTCCCACCAAATCTGTTCATTACCTGGGGCTCCCATAAAGGTGTATCACAAAGTTGGTTGCTTAAAATAACAAAATATATTGTCTCACAGTGATGGAGACTAGAAGTCCAAAGTCAAGCTGTTGACAGGGCCATGCTCCCTCAGAAACCTTACCTCTTCCTATTCTCAAATGGTTTTCAGTCAACTTTTGTTGCTCCTTGGCTTGAAGTTGCAGCACTTTATTCTGTCTTCACCATCACATGGACATCTTCTCTCTGCTTGAGTCTGAGTACAAATTCCCTTTTCTTATAAGGACAACAGTCCTATTTGATTAGTGTCCTCCCTATTTCAGTTTGGCATCAACTTCATCTCATCTTTAAAGACCCTATTTCAAATATGATTACATTGACAGAATTTGAAGAGGGTTAACAATTGAACATATGTTTGGGGACAAAATTCAACCCTTTAATTAATCAATGATAAAGGTTTTTTGGTTAAATGCAAGCAGGGAATGAAGGCAAAGACCTATTTGTAAACAGACTGGCTATTTGTTGAAAGTGTGCCCCCAATGATCGCAAATCAGCAAAGACAGAGTAATTTTTTCCTTTATAATATCATGAAAAAATTACACTTGAAGTTGGTGGACTCAATTTCTTAATACAAAACTTACTGTAAGGTACAGTAATCAAAATAGAAAGAAAGATACACATATAAGTCATATAGAATTGAGATTCCAGAAATCAACATATGCATCTGTGGTCAACTTACTTTCAACAAAGTTACTAACAATATTCAATGGGAAAAGTGTGTACTTTTCAAGAAATGCTCCTGGAACAATTGGACATTCACAATCAAGAAAGGAAGTTCAAGTTTTCTATGCATGTAATCTCATCTTAGACAAAATTTACCTCAAATGAATCAAAGATATAGATAAGAGATAAATCTAAAGATCTGTCAGAAGAGAAAGCTTATGCTTTTCTTATAAAATTTTTGAGTGTACATCTAGCTCTGGGCATTTGTGTTTCAACGTTTCTTATAATACAAGGAAGCTTCTGAAAGTCCTTTTTACCCAAAGAAACACCTCTGCTTTTCTCTCCAGGCTTTATGACTATTCGTCATTTTCCCATAAATGTAATATTTTGTCCCATTCAGCAGTGGCTTGTTCAGTTGTCTTTCATTGTTTCTGAGGAATGTCCTCTGCTTAGCCACTTTTATACACTATAAGAGATATGAGTTAGGCAAAGCAAAGGCACACATCTTGCCTTTGCAGAACCCCCAGGTATATCAAAACAGACAAGCACAATTCTTTTATAGCACAGTTCACTCTGCTCCCTTGAAATAGGTTAAGACAGTGAAAATTTGGGATGTAATCTTCAAGACCACTGCCACACTGGAGAGGTGGATAAGGTGAGGTTAACTTAAAATGCCACAATGCTCTCATAATATTTAAGTGAGATATATATATATATATATACACACATATATATGTGTATATATATATATATATATGAGAGAAGTTATGAGCTTACAAAAGTCATGCATAATGTGCAGAATTCTCAAACATCACCCCTCCACCAACACCTTATATTGTTGTGGAATATTCATTACAGATTATGGAAGAACATGATCAGAATATTAGCAGTAATTATGGCCCATAGCATACACTTGGCATATTTTTCCATACACCTTCTGTTCACGGTTTGGTTTTGTTCATGAATTCTAAAAATAGTTATTGGATTGTGTTTGTAAACTGGTCTGCTCCTCTGTGCATATTAGATTGTATTAGATTCAGAGGTTTCACTTTTACTTTATTAAATCAAGATTAGGGCTTTTATTTGACCATGTCATTAGGGTGAATTGGTTTGAGTCCCCACTGTATAAATGGCTGCTCAATCAAAGACAGGGAAATAAATACACAGAGAAGGAGAACACAGAGTTTAGTTTTGGATGCTGGAGCCCTGGGGAGAGAGCCAAGCCATTCACCTGATAGTTTGCAGCTGAAGAGACTAGCACACGGAACAGCTGAGAAAGCCTGGAAAGAAACAAGCCCTGGGGAGAGAGATGAGCCTTATGCTAGCTTACAGCTGAGATAGGAAGAAGCTTGAACCATGGAGCCTTAGGAGTAAGAGGAAGGCTGCACCTTCACAGAGATTGTAGCCATCTTGTTCCCACATATGACAACAGACTTGTGGTGAGGGAAGTAACTTACTCCTTATGTGAGTATAAGCTTCTACCCCAAATAAATATATTTTATAAAAGCCAACAGATTTCTGGTATTTTGTCATCACCCCTTTGGCTGACGAATGCACCCCCTATTATAAGCACTATTTATTACTATTGTATATTTTTGTCTCCATCCCCACCCTCCATAGAACAGGAGTGGGGTGGGATTTTTCCAGCCCCTCTGGACAACTGCAGTTGCTTTCAGCCCACATGGACCAGATTATTGGACACATCTCTGGCTCCATTTTTACCCCTGACAGAGCAAGAAGAGGGATAATGTGCTCTCAGCCTCTCTAGGCAACCGCAGTCACTTTTGGCCTGCATGGACTAGATTGGTGGGCAAACCTGTGGATACATCTCTGCCCTAATAGGATAAGAGGGTGGCAGTGTTTCCTCAACCTACAACTGGGCAACTGCAAGTGCTTTTGGCTCACTTGAATGAAATTGTTGGGCACTCCTGTGATTCTACAGCCATTCCAGGCAACTGCAGCAGCTTTCAGCCTGCATGGACTAGACTGTTGGACACATTTCTGTCTCCATCCTCACCCTGAGAGGGGAGGAGGAGAGGGAGTACACCCTCACTCTCTCTTGGCAACTATTATTCACCTTTTTTGTTTGAATATTTGCTTGGTTGATTTAAATCTTTGAGTATTTTCTTGATTTCCATTAAAGTTGATCCTGACAGGTTTTGATCATACCTCCAGTGTTTCTGAGGAGGAACGAGCTTTTGGAGGACCCTAATCTGCCTTTTTAAATTTATGTCTCCCTAACCTACTCTTTAATCAGGTCTTTGACATATGATTCAATCCCTTTTCTTGATATAGTTCTATTCATATTTTATATTTATTTTCTGTTTTTTATTTTTAATGAAGCTTTAGATTACATAAATGTTACACCAAAAATATAGTGAGATTCCCATAAACCCATCCCCTCCTTCTCCCACAGTTTCCAACAATAAAGTCTTTAATTAATGTGGTACATTTGTGACAATTGATGTCCATATATTAAGGCATTGTTACTAACCATGGACAATAGTTGAATCTTTTTTATTTCTTTCTGAGTAAGATTTGGAAATGTGTGTGTTACTAGGAACTTGTCTATTTCATATAGGTTTTCTGTTTTGTTGGTATGCCATGATTTGTTGTCTTCTCTTAAAATCCTCATTATTTCTGTAAGGTCATTCATCTCCCATTAATTTCTGACTTTGGGATTTAGAGTCTCCGACCTTATTTTCATGGTCATTTTAACTAAAAAATCATCAATATTTTTTATATTTACAAGAAAAAGTGTTTGAATTTGTTGATTCTCTCTATTGTTTTCTGATCTCTCTTTTCTTTATATTCAGTCCAATTTTTATCATTTCCTTACTTCTGCTAGTTTGGGATTAGTTTTCTCTCCTTTTGCCAGTTCTAAAGAATGTGATGTTTGCATATTTATTTGAAATTAACCTCTGAGCACTTCTTTTGTTTCATCAAATTTGTTTCAGTATCTTTTGTTTTTGTTTCCCTTCATCTCCAAGTATGTTTTAATCTTCTTTATGGATTCTTATTTTGTGAAATGATTGTTAAACAGTGTTGTTGTTTTTTTTTTTAATCTTGCCATCTATTTGTGAATGGAGTTCTATATGGAATACTTTTTGAAGAGGCTTGAAGTCTCCCACCAGGCAACCTTATGGAAATATTTTTATTTGTGCACCAGATAGTTGAAATAAAAACACATAGCCTGTGACAAAACCCTTATATTTCCTTCAGACAAGTGGGCTGAGTAACATTATGACTGAAATATTGTCTCTATGTCAATCACCTTCTTCTGCGTAAGAATAACAAATTTTCACACATAGTAATGAGCATTTACTTATCACTTCTGTATTTTTGGAGTTCAGTTTATCTTGGCTGATACACTGTTATGTTAGTAACCATTATGCAAACATGCTTATATAGTTCTGTTTAGCTCTTAAGCATCTGAGTATGGACTTTTGAAGACTATTTCCCAAGGCACCCACTAGCCCCAGGGGAACAAGAGACTTGGGCAGATGGAACCTTAGCTGAGGCATGGTCTAACTTCTAGTTGAACCTGGCCCAAAAGCATGTTTGGGCAGCCAGAATAAAGAAGCAATACACTTGAAGATAGGATAATTGAAATTATCCAGTCTGAAAGAAAAAGTAAACAGAGTGTAAGGGACATCTTGAAGGCTATCAAGTTTACTAAGATATGCATTAATGGAGTCCCAGAAGAAGAGAAAGCAAGGCATAAAAAGAATATTTGAAGAAATAATGGCTGAAAACCTTCTGAGATTTGAAAAAATATATATGTCTATGAATAAGTAAAGACATCAACACTAATACACATTAAAATAACACTGCCATATGTCAAAGAAAAGATAGTACAGTAAGCAAAAATAGAGAATAAATTTGCCATATACAGCCATATTTCTGAGATATTGCAGGCTCAGATCCAGGCCATACTTACAATGAATATCGCAATAACTTGAGTCACGTAATTTTTTTTTTTTGTTTCCTAGACATATAAAGGTTATATTTACACTGTACTGCATTAAAAGCATCATAGTATTATATCTTAAAAGTCAATGTACATATCTTAATTAAAAATGTTTTATTGCTGATAGTGTGATCCAAGATGATTTCAGAGTACCCCAGGTAGGGCTTCCTTGCAAAATAGGGGAAGAGGCATAGAAGTATTCTGAGATAGCCATTTGGTGACCAGCAGACCAAGAGAGTGCTGCATGCATCACTGGGAGGGTACTGAGGACAGAGAGATGGAGAGTCCAAAGAGCAAACCATGAGTTGAAATCCTTGCAGCTGGGAATTCCATTTATCCACCCCACCCCAAGGCAAACAGTCCTGGTAAAATCTGAGGCTGAGTGGCCAACAGAGAGGGGAAAGGACAAGTTCATCCCTGGGAAGAGGGATGGTGTGGCAGAGGGCTGGCTGTGGTTTCTCTTCAGTGAGTATAGCTACCATAAATTGTTGATTCCTAAGAGCTAGTGGAAATTGAAGGATCCTCTCCTTGGAAGGGTTTACTGTGGAGCGCCATCTGCTGGTCAGCTGGGCAAGTAAAGAAGACAGGCTTGGTAGACATGCTTGGGCCCCACTAGTGGCTCCCTGCCCATGTTTTGATAACTCAAGCAGGGCAGCATTAAAGTTTTAGAAAATCTTGAACTAAAAATCAAAGAGTTCTGAAATATAATCACTAGGCATATAGAGAGAAATTGATCAACAGGGCCAAATCAACAACATAATCAGATGCCTAGATATCAACAAAAGATAACCCATACTAAGAAATTGGAAGATATGGCTCAGCCAAAGGAACATACCAAGAATCCAGATGAGACACAGGATTGAAGACAACTAATAAATGATGTTCACACAAACCTTCTTAATCAATTTAAATAGATGAAGGAAAATATGACCAAAGAGATAAAGGATATTAAGATGACACTATGAGAGCATAAAGAACAATTTGAAAGCCTACAAAAAAGTAACAAAGCTTATAGGAATGGAAGACACAATTGAGAAGCATAAAAATACATTAGAGGCATATAACAGCAGATTTGATATATTAGAAAAATGAGTAAGTGAACCTGAAGACAGAACATTTGAACTTGAAAAGATAGGAGAAAAGACAGAGAAAAGAATGCAAAAAGGTTGAACGTGGTCTCAGGGTTGAATGAAAACACAAAATGCAGAAACGTGTGTTATAAGTTTCCCAGATCTAGAAGAAAAAGGAAAAGGATAGAAAATTTGAGGAAATATTGACTGAATATATTTTAACCCTTATGGAAGACATGAATATAAATGTTCAAGAAGGACAATGTACCCCAAACAGAATAAATCCACAGAGACCTACTCCAAGGTATCTACTATTCAGAGTGTCAAAAGCTAAAGATAAATAGAGGATTTTGAGAGCACAAGAAAAAAAAAACATATACTCACAAGGGAGCCACAATAAGGTTAAGTTATGGTATCGCATCAAAAACCATAGAGGCAAGAAGACATTGTTATGATAAATTTAAGGTACTGAAAGAGAAACTTCCAGACAAGAAATATTTATATGGCCAAACTATCCTTCAGAAATGAAGACAAGTTTAAAGTCTTTACAGACAAACAAAAACAGAGTATATTACCAAGAAACCAGATCTACAAGAGATTTTAAAGGGTGTGTTAGAGCCTGAAAGAAAAAGAAAAGGGAAAGAGCCCTGGAGAAGAATGTAGAAATGAAGACCATAAATAAGAGAAACTGAAAGAATTAAAAATACAGACAATAGTAAGATATGACAACAAAAAGCCAAGGGAGAAAATGGATTAAGTAATCAATGCATTACCATAGTAACACTGAACATTAATGGACTGAATTCTCCTATTAAAAGACATAGACTGATACAATGGATTTTTTTTAAAATCATCTATTTATTGTCCATAAGAGATGCACCTTAGATGCAAGGACTCAGTCAGGCTGAAAGTTAAAGTTTGTAAACAGATATTCCACACAAATAGCAATTAAAAAACTACACAGTTTAGTATTGGATAAAATAGATTTTAAATGCAAAACTCCTATAAGAGATGAAGAAGGTTGCTATATATTAATAAAAGGGACTTCACAAAGAAGAAATAACAATAATAAATATATATGCACCTAAACAGGTGCCTAAATATACATGAGGCACACACAGGCAAAACTAAACAGAGGACTAGATGACTCCACAATAATAGCTGGAGACTTCAGTGGTCCACTTTCAGAATTAGATAGAACATCTGGACAGAGCATAAATAAGAAAACTGAGAATTTCAGTGATATGAGAAATGAACTAGATGTAATAGATATTTGCATAGGATTACACCCTGTCCCCCAGAAGCAGGATATATATTCTTTTCAAATGCTTATGGATCTTCCTCCAGTTTAGAGCATATGCTGGGAGATTAGTCAGATCTCAATAAATTTTAAAACAATGAAATTATACTAAACACATTCTCTGATCATAATGGAATAATCATAGAATTTAATAATTGGTGGAAAAAGGTAATTTTCACAAATATATGCAGATTAAACAAAACATTTTTATTAATCAGTGGGTCAAAGAAGAAATTGAAAGAGAAATCAGTCGATACCTCAAAACAAATGAAAACAAAAATACAACATAACAAAACTTATAGGATAAAGCAAAGGCGGTACTGAGAGAGAAATTTATAGCCCTCAATGCTTATATTAAAAAAGAAGAAAGAGCTAAAATCAAAGACCTAACTGCACATATGCAGGAACAAGAAAAAGAACAGCAAACCAATCAAAAAGTAAGCAGAAAGAAACAAATAGTAAAGTTTATAGCAGAAATAAATGAAATGGAGAATAAATAAGATAGAGAAACTGAATAGAACTAAAAGTTGGTTCTTTGAGAAAATCAACAAAATTGATAAGCCCTTAAATAGATTAACAAAGAAAAAGAATATTCAAATAAAATCAGAAATGAGTAGAATGACATTACTACTGATCCCATAGAAATAAAAGAGATCATAAGTGGATACTCTGAACAAATGTGTGCCAATAAATTGGACAACATTGATGAAATGGGTAAATTTCTGGAAAGACACGAACAAGCCACACTGATGCTCAACAAACCAATCACAATTAAAAAGATTGAAACAATCATCAAAAGCCTCCAGAAAATGAAAGTCCAGGACCAGATGGCTTCACAGATTAATTTTCCCAATCATTTTTTTTAAAATCCAATATAAATCTTGGTCAAACTCTTTAAAAAAATAGGAAGGAATGCTAACAAACTCATTCTAAGATGCTAACACCACCCTAAACCAAAGCCAAATAAAGACATAATGAAAAAAGAAAATTACAACCCAATTTCTTAATGAATATATATGAAAAAAGTCTTCAACAAAATGCTTGATAATCGAATACCAAAACACCTTAAAAAATTATACATTACAATCAAGGGAGCTTTATATGAGGTATACAAAAGGGGAAGTCAAAATAAGAAAATTAATCAGTGTAATATACCACTTTAATAAATTGATAAATTGAAGAAAAACCACTATCATTCATAGATGTAGATGTGCATTTGACAAAACATCCATTCTTGATTTAAAAAAAAAACACTCCAAAATACAGGAATAGAGGAAACTGTTTCAGTATAATACAGTGCATATAAGAAAAACTCACAGCTAACATTGTACTCATTGGAAAAAAACTGACAGCTTTCCCACTGAAATTGGAAATGAGACACAGATGCCCACTCTCTTCATTGTTATTCAATATGGTACTAGAAGTTCTAACAAGAGCAATTAGACTTGATAAAGAAATAAAAGGCACAAAATAGAAAAGGAAGAAGTAAAACTTTCACTATTCACTGGTGATGATCCAATACTTAGAAAATCCCAAAAAATCCACAACAAAACTATTATAACTTCTAGACCATTTAAGCAAAATTGTGGGACACAAAATTAATACACAATAATAAATAGCATTTCTATACACTATTAATAATCAATCTTAGGAGTAACAATAGTGACTAAAAGAAAAAATGTTTAGCAATAAATTTAACAAAGGACATAAAGGGCCTGCATTCAGAAAACTATAAAACTTTGCTAAAAGATACCAAAGATGATCTAAATAAATGGAAGGTTATTCCATGTTCATGGGTTTAAAGACTAAATAACACTGCAATGTCAATTCTACCGAAACTAATCTATAGATTTAATATAATCCAAATGAAAATTCCTATGTACTTCTTTGTAGAATTGGAAAAGTCAATTATCAAATTTTTTCTGGAAGGATAAGAGTCCCTGAATAGCCAAAAAGTATCTTTAAAAGAAGAAATAATTGAATGATTCTCCCTTCCAGACTTTAAAGTATATTATTTACCTACCTATAATGGTAAAAACAGCATGGTACTGGCATATAGATAGATTGACCAATGGAATCAAATCAAAAGTTTGGAAATAGAACCTCACCTTATGGTCAAGTGATTTTTGACAAGGCTTTTAAACCCACTCAGCTGGGTCAGAATAGCCTATTTAAGCAAGTCATTGGAGAACTGGATATCCATACCTAAAAGAAGAAGGACAACTATCTCACCTTATGGAAAAATTAATTAATGCATCAAGGACCTAAATGAAAAAACTAGAACTGTAAAACTCCTAAAAAAAAGTAGGGAAACATCTTCAAGATCTTGTGGTTGGTGGTGGTTTCTTGGACCTTATACCCAAATACGAGCAACAAAAGAAAAAATATATATATAAATGGGACTGACTCAAACACTTTTGCATTTCAAATAATTTTGTTAAGAAGGAGAAAAGACAGCCAACTCAATTGGGAAAAACTTTTGGATACCACATATCTGATAAGGGACTGATAGCCATGTTATATAAAGATATTGTATAACTTAATGACAAAACATCAAACAACATAATTAAAATGGGTAAAATAATTTAAAATACATTTTTTCTGAAGTGGAAATACAAATGGACAAAACACACATGAAGAGATGTTCAACATATCTAGCTATTAGGTAAATGAAGACCAAAACTTCAATGAGATATGTCAAACAATACATAATGGCCATTATTTAAAAACAACTGAAAACTACAAGTGCTGTAAAGGATGTGGAGAAATAAGACCACTCCTTCACTGTTAATGGAAATGTAAAATGGTGCCTCCTCTGTGGAAGATGATTTGGCAGTTCCTCAGGAAACTTAATATAGAACTACTATATTTAGCAGTTCTATCAATCCTGCTGCTAGACATATATTCCAAAGAACTGAAAGCTGGGACATGAACAGATATTTGCACAATGATGTTTACAGTGGCATTATTCTCAATTGCTAAAAGATGGAAACAACCTAAGTGTCCATCAAGCAATGAATGGATAAACAAGATGTGGCATACTCATTCAATGGAATATTATTCAGCTATAAGAAGAAATCAGTTGAGGAAGCACATGAAAACATGGAGGAACCTCGAGGATATTATGTTGAGTGAATTAAACCAGATACAAATGGATGAATACTGTATTTTCTCAATGATATGATGTAAATACAATGGGTAGGCTTATGGAGTTGGGCTAGAAAGTGTAGGTTGGTGGGAGATGAGATGTGGAATGAGATGGGAGACGTGATGCTGGATGTATGTAGGATGTTTTATAAATTCAAATGTAAATATTTGGTAATGGATGGAATTAATGATAAAACATAATGAATGTAACAAGCACTGTTGATGTATGGATGTGTTTGCAGCATAAATGAGTACTCTAGAAGATTAATATTAGAGGGCAGCTGGATGTTAATATAGGGAATGTATGACAGTGATTTTGGTGGTAGATGAGGATTGTGGTAAACCATATAAAGATAGGAATGTTGTACTACAATGTGTTAAGAATGTGGTGCTACATGGGGAAACTATAGCCAATGTAATTTATAGATAATGGTTGACAACAACATTGTAGTGTTTTTGTAGCAAAAGCACAGAAGGTAATATATTAATGCTAAAGGTAAAAAAAGAATATGTGGTTTACTTTTGTGAGATATGAATATGACTAAGCATTTTTTTTCTCTTCATTATTTTTATTAATAAGGTGACCTTGACTATGTCATTTAAGTAATCTGTGTTAATCTATATATCCTTCTGAACACTAGAGGAACAATTGAGTTAGTAGTTGGAATTAGAGGGTAAAAATAGCCTTGACAAAACATTTAGGTTTAATACTTCCATAACTTTTCTTTAAGATTTAATTTATTTCTCTCCAACCCCTCATTGTTTGCACTTGCTAGGTCTGTTTGTCTTCCTTGTTTCTTTTAGGAGGAACCAGGAACTGAATCTGGGACCTCTGATATGGGAGGGAGTCACCAAATTGCTTGAGTCACCTCCATTCCCTGCTTTGTTGTGTCTCTCATTATGTTTTTCTTCTTGTGTCTCTTGTTGTGTCAGCTTGCCATGCCTACCCATCACACCAGCTCACTGTCTTCTTTAGGAGGCACTGGGAACCAAACCAGGGACCTCCCATGTGGTAGGCAGGAGCTTAATTGATTAAGCCACATCTGTTTCCTCCTCCATAACATTTTGAGCTGCCTTTTTCTGTTATTTGATTTTGAAATAAAGTTTTTGAATAAAACTACATTATTGCTAAGAAATGCTAACTATCATCTGAGCCTTCAAAAAGTCATCATCTTTTTTTTTTGTTGGAGGGTTCTTGAGTGATTGTTGATGGCTGCTTACTGGTCAGGTTGGTGGTTTTGGAAAATTGGGGTGGCTGGGGCAAAACCTTAAAATAAGACAACAATAAATATTGAGGCATAAATGGACTCTTCTTCTCACAAAAGATGTATTTCCCTGTGGTAGCAGATGATTATGCTTGATGGCATTTTACCCACAGTAGAACTTGGATTATTCTCATCATTAAAGTTTTATCATGAGATTGAAAAACTAAGGAACATCTCTATTCTCTGCTTCTAATTATAGATCTCTTGCTATTTACCCCACCCCCACATCTGCAGGTACTTCCTCCACTGAAGTCTTGAATCCCTATCCATGATTTTTGGAATCAACTTCTTCCAAACTCTTGTTCCTGGTGATATTTTGATGTCCTCACATGAAGCACAAATGTTCTTTTTTATTAAAGAAGCTTTAGATTGCATAAATGTTACATCAAGAATATAGGGCATTCCCATATACACGTCCCCCTCCATCTATCACACTTTCTCCCATTAACAACATCTTTCATTAGTGTGGTACATTTGTTACAATTGATGAATAAATATTAAAGAATTGCTAGTAACCATGGCCTAGAGTTTACATTATGGTTTACCCTTTGCACCACACAATTTTATAGGTTTTGACAAAATATATATTGGCCTGTATCTTTCATTGCAGTGTCATGCAGAACAATTCCAATGCCCTAAAAATGCCCTATGCTCCATCTTTTCTTCCCTCACCTCGCCTCCCATCATTACCTATGGTAACAACTAAGTTTCCATTTTTGAAGAATATGTTTCATAATTATATGACTTAATATTGAGGGCTTGACATATTGGTCTGTTTTCTTTTATTAGGCATTGCCCCTCAAATTGATAACATAGCAGGACTGCCCAGGATGGCTGTTTAATATTTTCTTGTTTATTGTTTGGGTCTCCATGCATGGAGATAACATCCTATGACAGGATAAATACATTTATATTACATAAAAGCATGCCCTAGGTATGCCCTATCCCAAATATCCCCCACCTCTGATATATTGCACCAGTAGCCTTTCCTTGCCATATTAGCTGAAAGAACATTCCCATCACTGTAATTTCAATCACAGACAGGCAAATCCCCAGTGTTTGCCTGTTCCTTTCTTGAGCCATCTCCCCATTTCCATGGATTGTCCAACCCAACCTCCATCTTACTCACCCTCACATTCTAGCACCATTGACCTCACTCATCCCTGCACTACTATCACCCACATCCACTGATGGACCATCCACTTTCTCCTTATCATAAGTTTCACCTATGTTGAGCATCAGCTCACCATTCTCTACTTCTTTTCTCTCTTCTGATTACCTGTCTTCCAGACTCTAGCTCTGTGAGTCTGCTGAATGTGCTTAGGTCATATCAGCGAGGCCATGTAATATTTGTCCTTCAGTTCCTGGCTTACTTCACTCAACAGCTTCAAGAGACATCCATGTTCTCCCATCTGTCAATATTTCATTCCTTCTTGCAGCTGAGTAATACTCCATTGTACGTATATACCACAATTTATTTATCCATTTATCTCTTGATATACGCTTGGTTGCTTCCACATTTGTCAATCAATCATAAATGATGTCACTATGAACATTGGTGTGCATATATCTGTGTCCCTGCCTTCAATTCTCCAGGTATATCCCTGGCAGTGGGATTGCCAGATCCTATGGCAGATCTGTAGTTAGCTTCCTGAGGAACCACCAAACCATATTCCATGATGGCGGCCTCATTCTATATTCCCACCAGCAGTGAATGAGGGTTCTCTTTCCTCCACATCTTGTCAAACACTTGTAGTTCTCATTTTTTTTAATAGCTGCCAGTCTGAGGTATAAGATGATATCTAGTAGTTTTGATTTGCATTTCCCTAATAGGTAGTGATGCTGAGCATTTTTTCCTGTGCTTTTTAGCAATTTGTATTTCTTATTTGTAAAAGTGTCTATTCAAATCTCTTGCCATTTTTAATGGGTTGTTTGTCTTTTTATTTTTGAAATGTAATATTTCTTTATATATGCAAGATAGTAGGCCCTTATTGGATAAATTATTACCAAATATTTTCTCCCACTGTGTAGTGGCCTTTTCAATTTCTTGGCAAACTTCTTTGAAGTGTAAAAGTTTTTTCTTTAGTTTTTGAAGAGGTCCATTTTATGTATTTTTTCTTTCATTGCTCATGCTTTGGTTATAAAGTTTATGAAACCATTTATGACTACAACATCTCATAGATCCTTCCCTACATTATCATCTGGGAACTTTATGATCTTGGCTCTTATATTTAGGTCTTTGATCCATCTTGAGTTAATTTTTGTATAAGGCATGCGATGTGGACTCTCTCATTCTTTTGGATATGGATACCCAGTTCTATAGTCAACATTTGTTGAAGAGGCCATTCTGTCCCAGTTGAGTGGGCTTGGTGGCCTTGTTGACTATCACTTGACTGTATATGTGAGGATCTATATAAGGACTCCCAATTCAGTTCCGTTGGTCATTACATCTGTCATTGTGCCAATACCATGCAGTTTTGACTATTGTAGCTTTGTAGTATGATTCAAAGTCAGGTAGTATGATTCCTCCAATTTCTTTTTTTTCAATATATTTTTGTCTATTCAGGGCCCCTTGCCCTTCCAAATAACCTAGATAATTAGCTTTGCCAATTCAGTAAAAAATGTTGTTGTAATTTTTATTGGGATTGCATTGAATCTTTAAATCAATTTGGGTAGGATATGTTCACTTACATGAAAAGTGTAAATCAAAGCTATGAATTGTCTACAATTTATGATTTTAAAACTTATTTTACTTTTCTACCTTCCTTTCTGTTCAAAAGGGTGATCAAGTTGTGTTGGGTAATTTTACATGTCAACTTGGCCATGTTGCCCACTTTTGTGCTTAAGTAAGCACTGGCATGATTGTTACTCTGAGGGAATTTTATGCATGGATTTAAATCATTAGACTTTGAATGCATCTGTAGCCTGTTACATCTACTATCAACAAGAGATTTCATGGTTGTTTCCAACTTTGGGCAATCATGAATAATGCTGCTGTGAACATTGGAGTGCAGATGTCTGCTCATGTCACCATTCTCTGTTCTTCTGGGTATATACCTAGTAATGGTATTGCCAGTTCACATGGCAAGTCTACATTTAGCTTCCTTAAGGACTGCCAAATAGTCCTCCACAGTGGCTGTACTATTCTACATTCCCACCAAGAGTGAATAAGTGTACCAACTTTCCACGTCCTCTCCAACATTTAGAGTTGTCTGATTTTTTAATAGCAGTCAGTCTAAGAGGTGTAAAATGATATCTCATTGTACTTCTGGTTTGCATTTCCCTAATTGCTAGGGATGTTGAATATTTTTTCATGTGTTTCTTCACCATTTGCCTTTCCTCTTTGGACAATTGTCTTTTCAAGTCTTTACCCATTTTTTAATTGGGTAGTTTGTCTTTTTATTATTGAGTTACATGATCTCTTTG